>JAEMWC010000402.1:315000-340000 GCA_016490735.1 Pachyseris speciosa
TTATCCAGCACACGATGGTGAGGCTAATGGTTTGGATTGGGATTGCTGGTGTCTCTGCGTACGAATGATTCCCATCCAGATAAAGAACTTTTCTGCCCTCAACAGTTTGATAAGAGGCTCCGTTGTACAACCTGATAATAAAAAAATTAGGACAGCTAATTGTTCACATGTTTCTCTTCAGTCAATCATAGAGCATGAATTAATCGCGTTTGGCAGGGGCGTAGCCAGGATTCTCCAGAGGGGTTGGGGTTCACACTGTGGCTTTTGCAGGTCATGATATCGCCACTTGTTTGCTTAAAAAGGCTTACAAGGGGGGTGGGGTAACGGGTACCCCAGGACCCTCCTAGCTACGGCCTTGCTCGGTACCTTACCTTATAAATGGGTCAGATCCATTGAGAGTCCAATGAAATGGGAACCCTTTAAAAAGAATTAATCTAGCGTTAATCAATTTATTATTATTTATGTTTTACATTATCTGATTGTAAATAAAACTGAAAAAAAAAAATAACTAAAGTATCAGTCCTACTAGACTATTTTAAAATAAAATTCTTCTACGCGCATATTTTGAAACATAATTTAATGTACCCGTAGTAACTGATGTAAAACTCTTCTTGTATAGCCTAGAACAAAGCTGTCGTATTTTTTAATCCCAGTTCTGACATCAACGTACTATATTTAGAGTTATTTTAGACCTTAACGAGGTGGCCGCGAGGGAGGAGAAAGAAAAAATGAAAGCTTTCTTTTCCTCTCCCTTTCTTCATGTTTCTTCTCTTGGTACTCAGCTCTTGGACCCCACAAACTCTTCCCTTTCCCCGTAATCTAAACTTCTCATTCTCATTCTTCTCATCTCAGCTGTCATCTCAAGACATTAGGGACTTTAAGCAAATCGCTACGGCGACCTATGCTACGGCGGCCGGAAGTAAAAAAGCCCAGAAATGAAGCAGTGCGCATGCTTGGAAATGAGCTTTCGCCGTAGCGCTAAATCCTGCAACGTGAAGAACTGCCTTCTGGCGTAGTCGCTACTACGTGAGTATAAAAGTCGAATCTCCTCTTATTCTTTGCGGTCACTGGTTTTAAAAACTAACATAGATTGTTTTTCACTTTATCAAGAAAGTATTTGAAGCTTCTGGTTTTACAGTAAATACGTTTTCCCTGCGTTTTCTCGTAAAAGATTTCTATCGTCAGCAGACTGTGCCATGCATTAACATGGCCGCGGGAATACTGCCAGAAAAAACAAAGGCTAGACGAAAACCGTAAGTACGACTGTTAACAATAAAGCTAATGAAATGTCACTGAAGGTTGTTTACGCAAGAATAAAATATCTAAAACGTTGAATTTGTTGATTTCTTGTTAAATACGGCACATAAGAAGAAAAATCACTTGCAGCGAACTCCGATCTTCAATTGTAGTTTTCTGTTTTGTGTAGAAATCGCCCTCCGATGATGTTTTCTATTAATATTCTTCTTGGCAAACGAAAGATTGGAATTTAAGTACAGAAATTCTTGCACAAAGTCTCTCTCAAAAGAGGGAAATTGGTTTCTATTTTCAGTGTTTTTGGTTCGTTCTAGATAATCTCGTCCGCTGTGGCAAATTAAGTTTTACAGTATAAAGCAGTACTGAATTCTTCGTCTGAAGTGAAGCCCATATTTTTCTTTCATGTGACAACTACGTTTTATGTATTCGCTTCTCCAAAGGAGGTCATAACAGCGAAAGCAAGTGAGCCGTAGTCACTGCTTGCTTAAAGTTGAAATTTGGAGGGCTACGGTGACGTACTCTCCCGAGGACTCCGCATCCACGACCGCCGTAGTAGAGGTCGCCGTAGCGATTTGCTTAAAGTCCCTATTAGTAGAGCACAGTTAAGAAAAATGAAGTAAAGTGGCCCACGGCGCAGCCAGACCTGTTACTCAAAACCTAGGCGAAAACCTGCCTGCGACATAGGCTAAAGGAAACCGAATTAGAGGCAGCCTTTCTTGAATAAGATTTGAATAACTGACCAGATTACTGACCTGAGCATAGAACTCCATCTCCAATGAAATTATCCTTGCACGTGCAGTTATAGCTTCCTCGCGTGTCTATGCACGTGGCATTAACGTGACAGTTGCGTTGACTAGTGGTACATTCATTTATATCTGTGTTCATGGTAACAAAGTGAACTTAATATTGATAAAATGTCAAGGACCCTAACCTTCTGCAATGGAGTTATGACTATCAAAGTCATCCAACGAAAAGCAATGAGGATACGTTCATTTCTTGACCACCAAGTTGAAAACTTAAAAGGATTTAAAGATCGATTATTTTACAAAGAATCATTATCATTATCATTATCATTAACATTATCTAATTTTATCCCTATCCACACCGGACTTCTTTTCGTCTTCTGCGACATGGGGCGTGGCGAATTCAGCCAACCCCTCCAGACTCTCGAAAGGACAATCAAATCAAGGGTAAGTGGACTCCCTCGGGACCGTGGAAGAGGAAGTGGCACCGTAGGAGGTAGGGTGTGTCAGCCACCTTGCATGAACAAAAAGCAAAACAACACAAAACAAAAAAAACGAGACCGTATTTGAGAAATTGGACGCCGGAAACCTTTGAGAAATTTTGCACTGTCGCCAAATGGAGAAACAAATCGACAGAGGTGCAATATTAATGGAGTGTAATCGCCGTTTGAGCTCGATTTGAAAGTTCTGTCCACTTAAGTGAAGTTATTTTAGACTATGGTGCTTCAAAGAAGTGTCCACTTTCGCTTAGTAGAGGTGTCCGCTTTCAGGAAGTTACAAATTTAGAACTTCAATGGGGAAATTGCCGGGGTCGTGGTTTGGTGTCTGCTTATCGGAGGTGTCGGTTTACGGGAGGTGACCACAAGCCGAGATGGGACCGTATTAAGGCTATGACTGTCACATATTGGGGTTGAAAATATAATACGTGTGTCCAAAGATAATTCCTTTCAGGTCCCGCCTCTCAAAGTTTGGTTGCCATGGTAAATATAACGTTTATAAAGACTTGCCTGTCAAATCGAAATCTTTCTTAGGTGAATTTCTCAAAAAGTGACGGCGTTTCGTGGCATTTGCTCACATATTAAACGTAACCCGCAGGGATAATCCGCCTTCCTCCCCGTCTGAATATGGTTAATGGAAAAAATGTTATCTTTATTGGGCTATTATACTATTATTTTTCACGAATTTCAGCCGAATTAGAAAAAACAAACAAACAAACAAACCGGAGCAGGAAAGAAAACGCAGAGTACTGTTCTTACTTTGACACTTTTTCCCGTCTCCTGAAAATCCCTTTTTGCAAGTGCACGTGAAGGAGCCCACAGTGTTATTGCAATACGCGTCAGTGGAACAGTCATGTGATCCGACAACCGAGCATTCGTTAGAATCTGGAAAGGAAATTGAGAACAATAAGTTCTTATTTCTGAGGCAAAGTGTTGTCTAAAAAAAATGAATCGCCTGTATTTTGAAGCCATTTTGATACAATGTATTTTGGTGTGGCATATATTGATAGCTATCCTGTGATACCCCGGAATGGGGTACGAAAATAGTATACGTTCATGTCTCCAACGCCACAGACGGTAGACGCTAACCTGATCTCTAGACTGATACGCAAGAAGTTGCTGCGGGTAAGTGGCCAGTCTTATAGCGCAATTCTGCAAGACATAGTCGCTAGTGGTACCTTAGCCTTGCGTAGACAGCGCTGGAAAAAAACTGGACGCGAGTTGCAGGTGAGCGCACGCGAGGACAAGACAAAAATCTCCTCGCGCGCGTCGCTTTTACTCTCCCCATTCTTCTTCTTCGCCTACTGCGCAGGCGAATAGTGTCTAGTAGTGTTGGATAGTGTTGTGGTTGGGAATAAGCTCTTGGTATAACGCATACTATTTCGGAGCTACAACATGGTGAGTCACTCAAGATGTCTTCGTAGCGGTCTCGATTCACCTACCTTTTTCGCAGTTCCCCACATGTGACCAGTGGGCAGGACAAACACAGCGCAGCTTCCCTTGGTGATTGGTCACACAAGACGCCCCAGGGGGACAGGATGTACCGTCGCACAAACTCTGTTGATCAAAGAAAAAATAGCCGCTCACACAAATTGTTTATTGGTGGCCTTTTAAGATTTTCTGAAGGATGATTTTACCTCCACCTGCCTACGGTTATGAAGTTGCAAAAACTCCCATCTGAGGACTAAATATGCAATGAGATTTTAGGCCTAACAGCATGTACGAGTTGCAAAGCAAGATAAATACTAAATATTAATTTGGCGTTCAGCTCATTTAAAAAAATTCCTTTGAGCCGAACGTTTTTTAAAATTATATTAATTTCCTATAAGAGGCCCCGGCATTTTAGCACTTTATCATAGTAGAAAAAAAAAAGACTGAATACCCGTCAATATCTCTCAATGCGTTCTTGTTGTTAATTCTAGCTCTCAGTCTACACTAATTTGCATTTTGGGAAAAATCCTCTGAAATACGAGAAAAGAAATACTTTCCTTATGGGACGAGAGACATCAGCTCTAACATCGAAGTTCATTTATCATTGCATGGAAATACTGTCAACTCTCTCGAATTTCTTTCCCTTGTACCTCATTGTCAGGAATTTTCTATTTCGATTCCTATTTTGTTGTCTTCGTTCTCCACAAAATCGACGCTTAAGAATGTTTTTCGCCTCTTCGAAGAATCCTAGCTTCGAGATTGCTTGCCCTGCATTGCGTTCGAGGCAGGATTTTACGCGGATGATCTTATATTTGGCTGCTTCATCCGTACCATCCACGATACTTTTGAAAGTCGCCCAAAAATTCTGGAATTTGGTTTTGTCTCCGTTAAATTTCGCAACTTGATTCTCTCTAGATTTCTGTCCGCTCGACTAACCGGTACCTCACACGTTTCCTTGGAATTCGACGCTTTCTCATCTTTAGGATCGCCTTCGGATGATCCACAGCTTGCCGACGAACCTTTCGAGGAAACCTGACTAGGAACAAAACTTCTTTGACTGTGGCAACTTCTTTGTCCGTATCCTTCGTGACTTTATCTGTCTCTGCCTCGGCGCGCTTCACACTCTGGGTGTCTCCATTCGACTGATAAATGGTGATCAAGTCCTCCAGCACTTGAAACACGCGCAACCTCTTCTCCTCTGTATCTTCTATAGCAGCTAAAATGGCCTCGATATCTACGAACTCTTCAGACTTCCGGCCTCACCAAACGTGAATACAGCTTCGTTAATTGCATTTTGGAGACTCGCTTTTGCCTTTTCAGTTTGTCCAGCAACTCATCGCTTTCCTCGGGTTTTTCTCTCCGCCTTCGGAATCCGCTTGCATTTTCTTTCGACGAACTACAGTAACCTTGCTCTGCTACCACTTTTGACCGAAAGGAAAGCCAAGAAAAAAAAAAACAGAAGAAACGAGACGAAAGACGAATGAACGTGTTGAACTTCTTTTCTAGAGAACCTTTTCCGATCGATTACAGCCAACGACTGACCGTCGCCCATCAAAAATGATGACTAAAAACCAAACTATTTACATATGCGAATAGGTGAGAGCTTGCAGTGCATTACATAACGGAAGAAAAGAAAGTGCAGAAGGTGCAGAAAAAATAGGCAACTATATTATCAGGTGCATCGAGAAATCAGTGTTAAGATAAGCAACAAGTATTTACAAAAAGCGATTAATTAAAATTCAATGGTACATTATCTCTAGACTCTTTCTGTTCAGTTCGTTTGTTTGTCTTTTCATTTTTTTATTTATTTGTGCAAACCGCTGGGAAACCGGATCGAATACCTTAAAACACTCACCTCGGTCGGTTGATACCGAAAGCCTTTCCTGGCAACCAAATCACCCGGATGTTGATAATGATCCGAGTCACTGAGCTCACAGAGCAGTTTGTCTCCAGACTTCCGCAGTCCAAGATTATAGGATATGCAAGAGCTGTCCAGATAACACTGCAGCTGACAATGATCGTTGCCATCAACCGATATAGAGCGCATCACATGATGTTCTAAGGCCATATCTTGCTTGTGCTGTACAAACTTCAGAACCCTACAAATTTCTTCTCGGGAATGAGAGGAAAAGTAATTAATTTGTAAACTTTCTGTGAATTATCCACGATTCTAACAAGCCATTATCTCGAAGTTTAACTTGATTCATCGCTAATAGGCATTGTATTTAAGATTTGCAGTATAACTGTTCATAATTGGCTTCTTTCGTGCTAGCTGTTGTGGAGAGGTGGCTTTTAGTAGAGGTTCGACATGAATATCAACCCATATGCAACGCAGAAGTGGACACCATAAGGAAAGACCGCATGTTACTTTCGGTAACAAGTGTGAATATTATTCCGATATTTTTGAATATTGGCGGAGAAGTTAGCTGTGGAATATGCGAAGAAATATACGACTGGATTGCTTGCAAGAGTTTCCACCAAGTCATACACCCTTAATAAAATCTTGACATTTTGAACGTCCATTTATTTCATTCATACTGAGATGTACACCAACCAATCAGAAAAAGGAATAACTGTGAAAATACATGCCATCGTTCGTCCAATCAGAGACGCGAACGATAGTACTTCACAATATATGGAGGGCAACAAGAGTGCGGCTTCCTGTAAAACAAAATGGCGTAAGAAGTGACAACATTTGCTCTCCTTGAACGAACAATAGACGACTTCATAGATGAGCAACAAAACAAATACACAAGAGCAAAGACTGACAGAGACGAAAGCCCGCTAAAAACCTTTCTTCATTGGAAGGAAGAGCTCAGGAAGAAGAAGAAATGCTTCCTGCTCAACAGTCAATGAATTGCTGAGCGAGTTCGTACTTACTGTTATAACCAAATATGGAAATGATTACGAGTTCGCTGTGCTCACTCGTTCGTTTTTTTGATGCATCGCAACTCGTGGATAAAAAATCGTTCGTGCGCACTTTCCATGGAATAATCTCTATTTCCTTCTCAACTGACATCATTCAGCCCGTTATATTAACGGTCTTAATCTGACCTTCCCCTGTTTTCCTCCCGGCAGAACTAGTTTTTTCCAAACTAAACAAATTGAAATAATCGCGAAAGAGTTATACAAAAGGCGAGAAGTTATATTTTGAATTGACGGTTTCGTTGCCGTCGGCTGCGTCGTTGATGAAGCTCCCTAATAACCTCTTCATAGGGGCCCTTTAATCAACGAATCAAGAACGGATGATCGATCGGTACCACGGTTCCTTGCTCGCTTTGTTCTGTTATCATTCTGAACAATGTTACTCATTCATATGCTACCATACACATTTTTAAAAGTAAACATTTTGTACCAACCCACCCCCTCACCCCACCCCCCACCCCCAAGATTCTCTCCCAAGGCCATGGCCGACTACTGTAATACTACTGTACTACCACTAATAAGAGAGCTCAAGCAACGACAACGACGCAACGGCAACGAAAACGTTATTTCAAAATGTAACACTTTCGCAATTTTTCCAACTTGTTAAACTTGTACTAATGCTGGCGAACTAAGCTGGAGTTAAATCAGTGAGTACCGCATTGAAGTTGGGAAAAAGAAAGCCAGAGTTCACCGTCATAGCTCACAATGACCTAAATTTTGGTCATGTCACATTGTTGTTTTGCAGAGACGACAAACAAATGTATCAAAATGTAAAACGCACGTGCAGAGCGATTGTTTTTGCTCATTAAGCCTGTTGTTTTGTGGCGTTCCCGTTGCCGTCGCCGTCCTCCTTGTTTAAGCTCTCTTATAAAACAAACTGTGGGAAATGACGTCAGCAAATAATTTCCAACCACGAATGGGCTATTTTGCACTTAAGGAACGCCTGTGGAGTTTGAAGGGATTAACGATATTAATTATGGGACTGTGCTTTCTTATTAAGTATTAATAACTAAGGGAAATTTACATTTACTCTGCACCTCAATTTTTGGACTGTTTTACGGTGCGCTCTAGAGCGCTAAATGTGCCAGTCCGGATTTATTTCGAAATGGGAAATAAATAATAATCGGCTGAGAATAACTTTAGTTTGCGATTTGAAAAGAAAACATGCTAAAAACCAAAACAAAATTCATAGGTTAAGAGATGTACGGCTAGACAGTTCAATCGAGAGCCACCACAAACGTACACACAAAAGCTTTTTCCGGGAAAAGTAGACTGAACGTGACTGTGTTGTTAGCGTATAAGTAACGAAGAAACTCAAATATTACACTTTAATCAGAATTGGCCGGTTGGACAAACGCGCAGGATAACAATAGAGAAGCATTCACATTTTTCACTTAACAAGTTTGTCTTTCCGAGTGATTTTCTGTTTTGAAGAATTCTTGTACCCGTTCAACATTAACATTTTTGTTAAAAAAGCTACCAATAAGATTTACTTTTCAACACTTTGCCTAAACAGCACGCTTTCACTTAATTCTTTAAAGACAGAATGTTGCAGTACTAGTACCTCTTCATGATTGTAACCTCTATATCAATTAATGAATTACCGTTTCAAAAGTAGGGTGATAAGGTCTCCCCAATAAATTTCTTTTCCCTTGAGAGTAATTCTACTTTTCATTGGCCTCGTTAGCGCTCTTCTTCGAGAAAAAAATGCATGTTCAAAAAATTAGGAAAGTCAAGATTTGACGGGTGATAAATTTCGATTAAAATTTTTAGCCGTACATAGTTGCAAATTCAATACTGATAAATTTTCTGTATGACATGCAACGACAGACATTGACCGACGTTTCGACGATTTGAGTGACACGGACGATGGCTTCCGATCAGGTTGCGTCTGAAAGCGTCCGTCAAAAACACCAACAGCAGTTACAAAAGTTATGCGGTGAACGATTACACACACACACATGATCCGTTCTGCCTAAACGTTATTTCTAAAATAGTTGTTCAACTTTGAATTGTTCCTAGGATATCTTCAAAAATACCGGCGGGTTTAGAGAAGCACTGAGCCATAGCAAATGAAAACCGTGAAACGAGCACAGTTGCAAAAAAGTACCCCAATATTGTATTTTGTTTCTTTCTTACCTTGTGAAAAGCAGAACCCACACAGCTGAAGGAAAGAAAACCAAAACAAGGTAGCCATTGCTGATGGCAGAACGTAAGAAATTTTAAGGATAAAAAAGATCTCAGTTCCCTGATGTCGCCTCCGCGCCGGGAATTGGTCAGAATATCGAGAGCTTGACACAGCCCGAAATAGAATCCCTCCCAGCAAGCGCTATGTGCAAATGAAAAGAGACTGCTCGATATAAATTATGGATGATAGCAGGTGCTTACTTAGCCTTGAATGACTTGAATGAACGTTATATTGCGGGAATTCAGTTTTTAGCGCCTGTATAGGCTAGTTAATTAGAGAAAAACAGTGCTGCAATTGACGCATATTTTTGATGGCAACTTTGATGGGAAATTATCCCATATTTTAGCCAAAAATATATTAAACGAAATTAGATAAATTTTCAAAGAAAAAATGAGCCATAATAATTATAAGTTGTTATCGCTATCATCTATTTAAGACGCAAGGGAATAACTAGAAAACGTCGGCCCAAATTAACCGGTTTTCAAGTTGGTATTCATTTTCTTCCTGGCTATAGAGCGTTTTCATTCACGTGACTACCGCGGCCATCTTGGTTTACTGAAATAGAGTGCAGTTCCCAGAGGTTTAGTTTGGAACATCATCATGGCCGCCGTTTCTTTGTTTTGGAACACCAACCTGGACGCCGTGACGTCATGTGAAAACACTTAATAGTAGTGCAGGTGTAAGTAGCTGTTTTGACGAAAATTTGAACTTTATACGTTTCGCTTTCCGTCGACAAACATGTCTTCTTTAACCCATTGACTCCTAAACCGGCCGAAACCGGCCGCACAAGACTGCCATGCTTCAAAACATTGCAACTTTCTCAATCGCAAGAATATTGCCTTAACTTTCAGTTGTGAGCACGAAATGGAATGTCCTTTAAATCTGGATATCCAATAAACGCAAGAAATGTAGCGATTTTTACCGAATATGGCCTTTTGAGTTTGGACAAGAACGAAACTGACCGTTTTTAACGTCAAAGAGAAACCACGAAAATGCCCATTTTGCCTTCATGTTTTTTAAAGAAATCATCTTCGAAAAACCAAACTTCAACCATCATAACGAAATTCAGTCCTTGTTCTAGCTTAGAAATGACTTTTTTGTTCAGTTTCTTCTCCCGAGCGTAGATACAGCCTTTTGTTCCAGTGCATTCGGGCCTTTCCGCCATTTTCAACATCTCGACCGCATCGCATGCTGGGAAATAAGGAGAATTTTTGACAGCGCCCGTTCCTTTCCCCAATTCTTTCACATATAAACTAAGTCTACAGCCACACAGACCTACCGCCACAAATTCCTGCTTGTGGTCATCTTCAGTGGTCACTAATTCCAAAATATGCGGCGGTAGGTCAAGAAATTCATCAAGAGTCGAGTCCCAAAGGTACTAAGTGTCCGACCGGCCAAATTCCCAGTTCGTCGAGTAACAAGGCAAATTCGACAACAAAGTACATCACCTTGCTCGATTCTTTAAGAAAGTGGACTCTTAGCTACCGTTACGCTTAATGATGCTCATCAGGCAGCCACTAAAGATGAAAAATGGCTGTAAACTTAGCAAAAGTCGCAAGCAAACCGAGCTTGGGCCATTGTTGTAGCTCTACGGATTAAAAATAGCTACGTCAGAATGACGTTTTCATAAACCTTGAGCCTCCAGTGCCTTAGGACGGCACCACTTTTCCATGGTAGTTTCAAACAAAGAGTCACGAAATGCCATGGATAATTCATCTAAGCAAATCCAGGCATAAAGGTGGCCTGCGGGTATATTTATGGGGTTGTGGGATCCCTTCTCAAATTGCGTTGTTAAAAAGAAAAACGTGAACCGATTTCTTAAAATTTCAGCCGCCGGAGGAAGAATCCCGGCTTAAACAATATTATTATTACTATTATTATTATTATTATTATTATTATTATTATTATTATTATTATTATTATTATTATTATTACGGTTTTATGGCGATCAGAATCGAATTCTCTCTGTAGCAAAAAGTTTTCTAAAACCTTCTTTTTCAAGAAAATGCTATTATTTCTTATTGATACGATGAATTTTTTGCAAACACCTCGAAGAGGCTACAAACAGCGAGGGTTTACTCACACCGATTTACATCAGAATCCATGCACTGAAACCGTAACTTTGCCAAACCAGCGACTTCTTAATTTAGCCCTCAAGACTGCTCTCCTCTTACGTCTGACTCAATTGTCGCCTGTATGTGGGAGGTATACTTACATAGAACCCACCATTTATGAGACTGAAATCATTTACACCTTATGTAGAAGAGCCTAAAAGATCAAAGAATTACATTACATATTAGCAATCACTGAAAATGTGTGGTTCTTCGACTGCTGTTTGGAGAGAAGCAAACCGAAATTTATATGTTATTCCAAATTACTCAAAATGTCTCGATTTGCTTTGCTTTCTCTTCGAGTAGTGCATAGACTATGATATTGCTATGGTCATTGCCAAGTACGAGCGTTTTTTATCGAGAAGGAACTGTTGATATAGACTTCTGTCCAGATTTGGTATTTCTCATTCAATATATCATGAAAGAAGGTTTAATACAGAAGAGCTGCAAGGGCGTGAATGCTTTGTCGGTGAAAACATTTGTTTGGCATCTTGGAGATGTGTCCTGAAAAGCTAATTAAGGTCACCAAGCATGACAAAATAGTTTTTCACCCTGTGATTCCTAAGCGTTAGTAAGCCCTTAGTAAGGGGATTTTCAAGGACCCTTCAGTAGCAAGGGCTGCTTTATCAGAAACCTCAAAAAGAACTCAAATAAATTAAAATAAAAAATGCAGTCTAGCTAAAAACCAAAGGAAAAATATTAATAATACTTAAAGAAAGGAACAACGATAAATAGTGAACATTGACCTGCATGGCTAAAAAAATTAACAGCTTGTATGATCAAGTGTAGCACCGCAAAAGGAAATTATTATTGGATAACTAGACATGACGAAACAAAACCTAAAATGAAGACAATTAATTGATCAAAAAAAAAAAACTTGTAGACACTAAAAGAAATCGAAGGCAAACAATAGATATAGTACTATAATACTATTCATTTTCGTTAGGTGGATATTTTATGGTGTCAGTTTGTTTTGTTGTGTGATGTGCAGCTTGTGTGTGAGTTTCAGACCCTAGTATAATAACTTTTTTTCATGTAACTTGGCTTCTTAGTCCTTTAACTCTCTACTGTTAATAGTTTAGGAAGCCAAATGCCTTTTTCTTTATTCAATTTCATTCCGTATAAAATTCGTTCTTGTGCTTGTTAGGTTCAGAATAAAGTTGTTGTTATTAACACCGAAAACAGTCAAAGGACATAATTATTCGTCACTTTCGAAAATGGCGCGACAAATTTTCACGCGCGTTTGCACACTAAGAGCGGGAAAACCCGAGACAGGCCCCGCCATTTGTCTTTTTAGGCGGGAAAAACACAGAAAATATAAAGAAAAAATTGACTTAACAAAAGATTGAAAAATCGGTTGCAAAGTTCGGTACAGAGAGAAATTACAAGCGGTCTGTTTAAGAGATATCACCTTGTTTTTCCTTTCCGTCGAGACGTCGAGTTGTGTTGATCAAAGGTTGATAATTTTTTTTATGTTATTGTTTGAAAAATATTTTTCCAACTACTATGGGCCAAAAAAGTGTTGAACTAAGCACAGAAACAAAGGAATTGATTGTTTCACTGTCAGAATCACTGAAAAACAAAGGTGAACTGTCAAGACTGTTGAACATTCCAAGAACGACTATCACAAGCGTTCTACGCAACTACAAAAGGACTGGCTCGGTGGAGAATTTGAAGCGAAGTGGAAGGAAAATGAAATACACAAATAGAGATAGAAACGCTTTACTTCGTCTGGTTAAAGCAAACAGACGACTAAACTTACAGGACATTACATCGAAGCTTAACGAGTGCAAAACACAAACTTTCAGCAAGAAAACTGTGCAAAGGGTTCTGCACTCAGAAGGATATAAACGAAGGTCAGCGAAAAAGAAAGTTGTGGTTCGGGAGGTAAATCGCAAAAAGCGAGTCAACTGGCGTAAAGAGCGAAAAGGTCACACAGTAGACGAGTACTGGAGAAAAGTGTTATTTTCCGACGAAAGTCATATTGTTCTCACTTCGAAAGCGTTAGAGTGAGTCAATTACGTTGTCTGGGGCCATGCTGCCGCGGATAATTTTTAAATTAAAGTTTTCTGAAATGGCTGGAAATGCATTTGAAATTAACATGGTGTCGTGTAACTTCTATACTTTCAGGAACAAAACAGCGGTGTTTAAAACAAGAATAATCAGTTTTCGATAAAACGTTAGATAGAAAAGTAAGTTCGATTTTTTTTAGTATTACTTACTTTTTACTGTTGAAAGCCCCCCAGCCCCTCCCCCTGCGCGGTGCCTCTATATATCTCAATATTACAAGTAGGAACTAAACACATCCTGATCCTTTTGCCAAATGGTTAAGTTGGAATGACAGTTTTTTTAATGTTATTTTTGACATGCATTTTTTAAATATACTCAATTGATGTGGGTAACATAACCAGTTCTGGTTAAATTCATGATGAATATGACAGAGGTTTAATGTTTCAGTTGTCATATAAAGGATCAAAACTATAGCAAAAAAGAACAGAAAATAAGCTATTTTTCGTATGTTTAAACTCGGTAGACTGAATCAGTTTCCTCACCGCGGTAATTATGTGCACTCAACTGGTTATCGAAATCACAAGTCATATGGCTGTTGACCTTGCATGTGCTCTCTCTAGAACGGAGAGGATTTATAGACAGAATTAAAACAGTGCTTAGCTAAAATTGTTCTGTAAAAGGAATATTTAGCGTTTAGGGAACGAACTCTTACTCCACGTTGAAGAAACCGATGCCCAGCCGCCTCGAAAATTAATGGCATTAACATTATAGTGCTGCGAAAAATTTATAGTAGCATTTCACAGATTCTTAACAAAGAAAAACTCGAGAGGTAAATCTCAGTTAGGCCTTCCGAACAGATGCTTCACCGAACCGGAATGTTGGGTTGCCTTCCTCCATGCTTATTTTGATAAATGGAAATGTGACTCTCTCATCGTGCGTGGGCATTAAGATATTTTGATTGAAAATATTGCCTGTGATATGGTTACCAAGCAGCGCAATAAAGTAACAGTGGAAATTTAATAACAGCCACGCAAACCCTTGCTGTGGTTAATATTACAGGCTCCAATTAAATTCACGAAGAAATGAGTTTTAATGTCTAAGGGCTAATAAGGATCCGAAAAACCATAAAAAATAGGCTCAAATAGGCTAAATAAACTGTAGCCAGCATGCTTCTATTTTGTCGGACTGTTTTCTATTTTTTTTAAAGTCAATTATTTATGGCGTCTTTCCACCCGTAATTCAAATTTGCTTGCAGACACCCCTGCTATTGACAAAGAAAAAGTTTCCGCCAAAACCAAACCACTGCGATTTCTTATGCAAAACAAAGATACCGATATGTTATTTCTGCTAAGGTTTGACCAAGATTCTTCCTGTGTTTTATTTATTTATTTATTTTTGCCGTCAATTTTACGCCTGGCTCAATCCGTTGGACCATATTTAACATGTTTTGCTCTGTAGAATTGACCAAACTCCCACTCACAACCACCTTTTCCTCTAAAATGGCCTCATTCGAAGACATTCATAGATAGATAGATAAGATAAGATAATTTATTTAATGTCAAATACACAGGGAGTGGTTACCCAGTCTCCCGAGCCGGAGGCTCATGTTAAAAGTGATTGACAATTAAAACTATGAATTAAGAAGGCTAAAAATCTAAAATAGGTTGCCGCATATTGAAGTATAGATAAAATAGATAAAAACGGAAGGCTAATTAAATGACAAACAACCAAGCAAAAAGCGCCTCAAGTCTTTGACTTTTTACCAAGCATGAAAATACATATGATTCGTAAAGTAAAAATAGTACGGCAAGTTACATTTTTAGACCGGATTTTGTGTTATGTATCTTATTTTTCATTCGTTTTAACTCTACACTGAGCTGGTTTCCTCACAGTAATTATGTGCACAGTGTAAAATCCGGGTACCTCCCGCGGTTTTCTAATGTTAACTCAGCATTGGCAGTGTGATGTAACTTAGAAACTAAGCACCTTCAGTGGAATTTCTCATCCCACCTGTTTATTTAAATACGGAATACTCCAATTTCTTTTCAAAGCCAACTTGGATCTCTTCCTGTTTTAAGTCCTAAGAGAGCTCTAAGATTAAAAGAGAATGAGGATACTTACGTTACTAATTTTGAGCATTTGTGTCGTCTGTATCAATCCCAGGCACATAGCAGTGGAAGAGAATGCGAAAGATGAGGGAAACGCGGACTTAAACGTCCGGTAAGTTCATTGCTGAAACAAAATGTGAAACACTATACGGTGGTCATTTAGCAACTTGAATTCAAACTGGAGTCAGCGAAACCCTGAATGGTATTAGGCCAGTCAGGTTTTCAAACGTTTTTGAGAAAATTAGCTGGAATTAAAATAGATCCGTCTACGGTGTAAAAAAAATCGTTTATTTAACAGTTAAGTCACGCTAGAATAGAGATAAAACTCACATGATTTGAGGCGTATTAAACTTTGCAGTGAAATATCAGTTGTATTGGATCAGCAAACATTTAATAGTTTTTCCAGTAGACCAAGTTAATGATCTTCTCGGTGAAAACGAGTACAAGATTGGCCAATGATTTCCTTTAGTCGCGAGGAAAGGCCTTGTCAACAAATACTTCTGGACTTCACGAAATGAGAATCTTTGCTTTGTTAAAAAGTCCACCAGCAGTGGGGTGAATCGCTTTCACGATAAAATAAAACTTCAATGTGCGCGACATCTAGCAAATATTAACATCTTATTAACACTCGAAACTTAAACAAAACGGCTTTGAAGTATTATTTTATCATGATACCAACGCATCCTACTGCTAGTAGAGATTTTCGCAAAGTTAACATTCTCGTTTCGCAAACTGCAGACTTTTCATTTCGTTTCGCAAATAACATTTAGGCCATATAAACGAACTTGAAATCTCGCCCACGCCGATGTACAGACGGTAAGGCAAATGCACAGTATGAATGATATAAAGAGACCGCAATCTCGCCGAAAATGTAATGATCAAGTGTAGCACCGTAAAAGGAAATTATTATTGGATAACTAGACATGACGAAACAAAACCTAAAATGAAGACAATTAATTGATCAAAAAAACAAGTAGGCGCTAAAAGAATTCGAAGGCAAACAATAGATATAGTACTATAATACTATTCATTTTCGTTAGGTGGATATTTTAGGGTGTCAGTTTGTTTTGTTGTGTGATGTGCAGCTTGTGTGTGAGTTTCAGACCCTAGTATAATAACTTTTTTTTTCATGTATTTTGGCTTCTTAGTTCTTTACTGACTCTCTACTGTTAATAGTTTAGGAAGCCAACATGCCTTTTTCTTTATTCAATTTTATTCCCTATAAAATTCGTTCTTGTGCTTGTTAGGATCAGAATAAAGTTGTTATTAACACCGAAAACAGTCAAAGGAAATAATTATTCGTCACTTTCGAAAATGGCGCGTTTGCACACTAAGAGCGGGAAAACCTGAGACAGGCCGCGCCATTTGTCTTTTTAGGCGGGAAAAAAACACAGAAAATATAAAGAAACAAGTGACTTAACAAAAGATTGAAAAATCGGTTGCAAAGTTCGGTACAGAGAGAAATTACAAGTGGTCTGTTTAAGAGATATCACCTTGCTTTTCCTTTCCGTCGAGACGTCGAGTTGTGTTGATCAAAGATTGATAATTTTTTATGTTATTGTTTGGAAAATATTTTTCCAACTACTATGGGCCAAAAAAGTGTTGAACTAAGCACAGAAACAAAGGAATTGATTGTTTCATTGTCAAAATCACTGAAAAACAAAGGTGAACTGTCAAGACTGTTGAACATTCCAAGAACGACTATCACAAGCGTTCTACGCAACTACAAAAGAACTAGCTCGGTGGAGAATTTGAAGCGAAGTGGAAGGAAAATGAAATACACAAATAGAGATAGAAACGCTTTACTTCGTCTGGTTAAAGCAAACAGACGACTAAACTTACAGGACATTACATCGAAGCTTAACGAGTGCAAAACACAAACTTTCAGCAAGAAAACTGTGCAAAGGGTTCTGCACTCAGAAGGATATAAACGAAGGTCAGCGAAAAAGAAAGTTGTGGTTCGGGAGGTAAATCGCAAAAAAGCGAGTCAACTGGCGTAAAGAGCGAAAAGGTCACACAGTAGACGAGTACTGGAGAAAAGTGTTATTTTCCGACGAAAGTCATATTGTTCTCGATGCAAACAACCGATTTGGCGAAAAGACGACGAAAAGTACAATTCGCACCTCATTTGTCCACGCCCTGAACGCAAGATAAGTTTGATGATCTGGGGATGTATTTGCTATGACGGTGTTGGAACTTTGGCTGCTGTAGAAGGTAACATTAACTCCGCTAAGTACATTGACATCCTAGAAAATAATCTGTGGCCAGTAATAGCCTGGTAGTTTGAAGATAATGAGTACCTGTTCATGGATGACAATGCTCCCGTTCACAGAGCTCATGCCGTAGAAAATTACAAAGATGAAAACGAAATAACCTCCATGAAGTGGCCAGCACAGTCTCCAGATTTGAATATAATAGAAAATATCTGGCTCTACATCAAGAGACAGTTACAAAAATCCACGACAAATATCACGACCAAGAATGACCTCTTTCGTGCGATTCAGAGTGTGGCAGCAGATCGATTTGGAATACATAAGGAAGCTTTACCACTCTATTCCTGATCGACTAGACAATGTCATCAAAATGAAGGGCCATCTCACTAAATATTGAGGTCATTGCAAACCTCGATGCGTCGCAAGCTCTGCCAGATTGAACGCGTGGAAAAACGTAAACAAACTCGGCCATATTGAAAGTGACAAGTAACGAATATTTATGTCTCTTGACTGTAGATCAAGTCACTAAAACATTTTGAGCGCGAAATCAATTTTTTCTCAGTTGATCTATTTTACTCTGACTTCCTATGTAGTTCATAAATTTGTCACGTTCATCCGACATAAACCGTCATTTTTTTCTGGAATTGAATTATACATAAAGTTGCGCCAAGGGATGCAAATAAGTTGAAAATATTTTAAACTCCCGGGACAGAAATAGTATGTAGTCAATAAATTTGTCACTTTCACCCACAGATTTGTTTATTTTTATCTGAAAATTAATTTCTCACAGTTGCCCCACGGGTCTTTTAATGTAATAATTAAAAGTAATTTAATTCTGCAAGCTTATCTGACCTTATCTGGGTTGTTATTAGTTCAAACTGTTTTTTCAAATACATTTGCAACTGACGAAGGTGTCAGTCACATCTAAACATACCTTACAAGTTAAAAAAAGATCGTGATTTTTTAAAAAAGATTTCGCGATCTGTACTTGAATATCTAGTGTATTAAGTCATTTATTGTTAGTTTGGTACTGCAAAGACTGTTGCTGGCGTTCAAGGTTTTTCCATATTCGTACTCACATATTCATCACTCTCGGGTACATTAAATAAGAACCAACAAAGTGGTCAGCTCACAATTCGCGATACAAAAAAAGATGGCGCCACGTCAGGAATTCTGGGTAGATCGACATGTCTAATGTAAACAAAGGCCGAGCGGAAATTCAAAGAAGTGCTCTTGGGTGACGGCAAGAGATTTTGAAATGCCTTTCAAGTGCTCTGTTTATCTTTGTCCACACAAAAAGCTGGCGACATAAAACCCTAACTTTCTTTAGCTTTCCGAAAGACCCAAAACGAAAACAAAAATGGGTCTCTGCTGTAAAAGCAAGAAGCCCAGACTACAAGTTCCAGGAAAACCATCGAGTATGTAGTGCGCACTTTCCCGGAGGACGACGGCCTTTTGCTGAAGATATTCCCTCGATATTTCCCCGTAGAGAACAAGGAACTGGTTTGATTGTGTGGCCGGTGGACATCTCCTCTCTCCTCGATGTAGAAGGTCCAGAAGCCGCAGAATCATTGGTAAACAAGGAGCAAAGTCAGCTTGTTAGCTCAGTTGGTAGCGCACTGCACCAGTATCGCAGAGGTCATGGGCTCGATTCCCGTATAAGCCTGAATGTTTTGTTGTTGTTGTTGTTGTTGTTGTTGTTGTTGTTGTTTTCTTCAGGCTTTATTTTGGCACTGCTGCTATTGTAGTGTTCATAACTGCGACGATCATTCACGTATTCATGCAAATCCAAGTACCAGTCTTGAGCGAAGTCAACCCGTGGGAGGGGTGGGGGCGGCTCACTTCGAAAGCGTTATTGTGAGTCAACTAGGGGGTCCGGGGCCATGCTGCCGCGGATAATTCTTAAATTAAAGTCCTCTGAAATGGCTGGAAATGCATTTCAAATTAACATGGTGTCGTGTAACTTCTATACTTTCAGGAACAAAACAGCGGTGTTTAAAACAAGAACAAGAGGCTACAATTAGCCTAAACCCGGGCTTGTAAAAAACAGTATTGTATCCCTAACTTAGTGCTAAACAAAAGAATAGAGGGAAGTCTGTCTTTCTTACATCGGACGCATTGTGTTTAGCTTGTGTTGGAGTCTGTTTCTTTAGACCCCTATCAACATTTATTCCTCTAAAATACAGCTCAACCATTGAGAACAGTAATTATAACACTTGTAAAAAATATTTCTAAAAGAACAAGAAAAAGAGAAACAGAAAAATAAAGCCCGTGATATATACCACTAAAAAAGCTAAAAGACATCAAACCCGGGTTAGCTGTGTCACAGGCAAGAACAGTGACCTTTAGGCCACAGAGGTTTATCCTTTTGCAAGGTGATAAAAATAGTGTATTGATTCCAAAAAAAAACTAAGCACACTTGTTTTCGCTTCGATGGATAATTGTTTGAGAAAGGAAACGCTTATCGAACGATGTAGGATTTTTTCGCATAAACGTTAATGGAGTACGTCTCGGTGAAATGTGAGTAGAAAATTAATTAGCAGAGTGAAACTGTTTACAAACACTTCTCCTTTGTCGTCTCATGTTATTATAATCGGCTCCGAAGCACAAGACCTAGAAAACTCAGACCCACCCCCCAAACTGTAAAAACTCAAACCCCTCATAAACGGCGATAATTCATTTTGCCCACGTTTATTTCACTTTGAAAATTTGTATAGTTGTGAGGGGGTCTGAGTTTTCCAGTTTGGGGGAGGGGGGGTGGGGGGGCGGGGTCTGAGTATTCTAGGTCTCGTGCTCCGGAGCCGATTATAATAACGTGAAGTGTTTGTTATCTGGGATAAATAGACGGTGTAACATTTCAGCGCACTGAACGGCGATAATTTATTTTGTCCACGTTTATTTGACTTTGAAAATTTGTATAGGGGGTCTGAGTTTTCCAGACTTGGGGGGGGGGGGGGGGGGGGGGGGGGCTGAGTTTTCTAGGTCTGAGGTCTGAGTTTTCTAGGTCTGAGTTCTCCAGACACCCGATACGGGGAACACGGCGGCAATCCATCTGGAGTTAAATTTTGGTCATGTTAAAAGCTTTCTTCTCGCTGTTGAACTTGCAAACATTCGTATAGACACTTCTCTTAACATATTAGTTGTTCAGACTTCAAAGACACAAGGTGAATCGACGTTTTCCAATACGTGACAACAGGCATCATTCTTGCTGTTGATATGAGATTTACACTTCCGAATCACTCGGCCGTGAAAGGTCAAACTCCCTTTGTCTGTAGTCTCTAATTTTTGGCGCTCCCCTCACGTCGCGTCTCCTCGCAACTTCGCGCGCGCACGTGGCCCCAAAATCCGTCGCCAAAATTAGAGACTACTCGCATGATCGCAATCTCCTGAAGCAGTCCATCTGCCGTAAGTTTACTCATGTTAAAAGCTTTCTTCTCGCCGTTGAACTTGCAAACATTCGCATAGACACTTCTCTTAACATATTGTTTGTTCAGACTTCAAAAGCCACAAGATGAATCGACATTTTCCCATACGTGACAACACGCATCACTGTTGTTAAAAATAGTTAGCGCTTGCGCAGAAACGCCGGAAGTGCCATTTGTGGATGATACTCGACGACGAAAAAGAATAATCGTCGGTAGTTTAAGACCCGGGCGCCGCGCGAGACGCGCGCAGCCCGGGTAATAATCAGTTTTCGATAAAACGTTAGATAGAAAAGTAAGTTCGATTTTTTTTAGTATTACTTACTTTTTACTGTTGAAAGCCCCCCAGCCCCTCCCCCTGCGCGGTGCCTCTATATATCTCAATATTACAAGTAGGAACTAAACACATCCTGATCCTTTTGCCAAATGGTTAAGTTGGAATGACAGTTTTTTTAATGTTATTTTTGACATGCATTTTTTAAATATACTCAATTGATGTGGGTAATATAACCAGTTCTGGTTAAATTCATGATGAATATGACAGAGGTTTAATGTTTCAGTTGTCATATAAAGGATCAAAACTATAGCAAAAAAGAACAGAAAATAAGCTAGCCTAACCTATCTCGCCGAAAATGTAAAGGATCTTGAAATATATTGCTGAATTGTTAAACAGCGAGTTAATTAAAATAGACATTTGAAGTATCACAGGCGTTATTGATAGGAGAATTTTGTTTATCACATATGACCCGTACGGCCCCGCGCGCGCTTTCATTGTGAAACTATTGAGAAAATGCCCGTATGAGGGCCGTACGCCTTAGCGCGAGCAGGGCCGGAAAAAGCCGTACGACCCCTGTGCAATTTTGCCGATTTTTTGTAAACGTTTATCTTCTACGTGATCATGAAGTGTCTAAAGAGGCCATATGATAAAACACTTATTGAGTGAGTCAGGTTGGGCCGGACGGGAAAATATTTGGCTCTTGTTCATGTTGCACGGACCTCGCTGCGCTCGGTCCGTATATGCCATGAGCATGATCTCGAGCTAAATATTTTCCGGTCCGGCCCGACCTGACTCAATCAATAAGTACATAGTATGTCTGCTTATATAAAATGGAGCATGATACAGGGCGGCGAGGTGGATCTGTCTGCTCATTGGTGAACATAAAATCTGGCTGATGCAAAAGTTGCAACAAAGATAGATATGCGCTGCAGAGGTTTCCGTGACAAGCACTGATCAAATCTCAATTTGCCTTATTGATCTGAGTGCGCGCACGGTGTGTCAGTTTGAAGGGTTAATTTTTCTTTCTAAAATAATGTGTTGCTGCAAATCCCCTATATGCCAGATAAAAATCATGTTCCAAACCAACGATTTCCCTGGTCTAAGTGGACGTATCTGGGGTGAGCAACATCAAGATTTAGGAGAAGAACACAAGAAAAATGAATAAATAGGTTAGGCTTTAATAATTTCAAAATACCTAATGACAATATTACGATTGTCCGAATTTTGATCAGTGATTTTCCATAACTCCTGACTCCTTCGACCGAGAATTTGCGATCCCGAAGTGAATAGCAATTTCCGTTACGTCAAACTTTTAATTTTGTCGGAAGAACGGGCCCTACGCCGAGATATAGATGCCTGTTTTATACAGACAGTTTTACTTCGCCGGTGATCAACGGTGAGATATCGATGTCTTCTTTATACATACAGTTTTATTTCACCGATGATCAACGGTGAGATATCGATGCCATCATCTGTTATAACTCGGATTTTTGGGTAAGGCTTTTAATTCTTCTCTGTTTCTTCAGTAGCACAGCCGACGATGAAGCCGAGGAGGATAAAAGAAGCTGGTATGGATGGCAACCAGCACCACAGCACCAAGGAGCCGGCAACAACACCGGACATGGAAAAAATTTTCTTCAGGGGTGAGTTGAAGACAATAGTCACGGTCACAAAACTCAAGTGTGTTCACATTTCTCTGAACAACAAATAAAATAAAGTTTCGTTTTACTAATGAAGCAACATAATTCATGTAAATACTTTCATCCTTCCTTGTATTTCTTTCTATTTTATTTTTCTTTTATTTTATTTTACCTGCCACTTAGAACCTAAATTGTTCAGGGAGCTAACAAGAAAACCTACTGGTTTATTTAGCTTCCTAGCTTGTCCATTGTTTTTATTCAGTTTAGATTGACATATTTTGTAAATTTTCTAGATTGTAATAAAAAAAAAGTTTACATTGACAAAAGCAAATAAAGATTATTATTATTGTTATTATTATTATTATTATTATTATTATAATTATTATTATTATTATTATTATTATCAAATATAAGTTACAAGATAAGCATAAGAAATTTAACTGACTACACTTTGTAGCCCCCCGGGGGGGGGGGGTGGGAGATACTTGGGCCAATTTTTGCAGAGTAATGTGCCGCTGGCCTCTCATGCAGAACTACTACCCCATTATCATGTCTATTCTGTGGCTAATTATAGACCCCATCTTAGTCACTTTTGGACAAATGTAATTTTCGCGATCTCAGTTTAGTCACTTTCTGTTTATGCATACACCTTGTAAAGCCTTTTGAGTAGGTCATCCTAAAATGAATTGACACATTTGTTAAACTGAATGTAGAACACCTTACTTTTCACATACAGTATGAGCATACTGGTACATTTACCCCCCAAATCCCGAAAATGTGCGACCCCATTCTAGTAACTCTATTGAAAATGCAACCCCATTATAGTCAATCTAGTCGTGAAAATGCGACCCCATCCAGCGGCACATCCCTATTAGCCTATTACTAGGAACTGCTCCCCCGCCCCGGGTGTGTAGCACACGGCATTCATAAAATTTGCAAGCTCCTGGCTATGCTATTTGTTCATTGTTTTTCGAGTTGTTTATTGATTTATTACGTTTTAAAAACTAATGATCTTCTCATTTGTTTTGTTGTTGTTTTTTATTTTTCAGTTTGAAGAAGATCATTTAAAGACGCTCATTCTTTGAATCCAAGCGTGCAATTGGTGGCGAATATGCTAGTGGAAAAATGAAATTTTTGACTTAGATTTCGGTCTTTTGAATAAATGTAAACTGAGAAAGAATGATGCCACCAGCTAAAGGGGTAAAATATAGGAGCAAAAGGTTTTTCGTCTTTTTTTTTCTGTAATTCGTCTGTTTTTTTTTTCTGCATGCGAGTTAGGGTAGAAATATGTTCTTTTGGACGTCAATAAAAATCAGGTTGTTGCGTGAGCGCGTGTGGAAGAAAATGAATGGTGATTCGTTGAAATACCTCAGGTTATTATAAACGGTGGTGGGTGATAGTGTAAAGAGGGCGGGAACCCGCGGGAACTAAATAACCATTGGAAAACAACCTCTCAGTGGTGAATCATCACTATAACAAAATGATATTCCAAAACAGGGTATTGGTTTCGGGTATCTCAGGCATCTTATGACATGATTCGCCGCTAAATTTAACGTAGTTCCATTTCGAAGGAAGTTCCAGCCAACAGCTTCGGGGTTTCCTTCAGAACCACTATTGACACTCGAATATTGAATCACGTTTCCTATACCGTAAAAGCTCTATTAAGCCCCCCTCCCTAATAAGCCCCCCCCCCCCGTTTGGAAGTAGGGTGTTTCTAATAAGCCCTCCCTCTCTAATAAGCCCCTCCCCCCTTTCTTGGGACATGAGATTTTATAATTAGTCTATCTTATTCCCTCTTACGAAATGCACTACATGCGACCCAGTTGGTTTGTTTTTAAACAAATGTACAATACAATCAAACATACTGAATACTGTTTGGTGCTCTGTATTAAGTCATTAAAGCTTTCACTGCAGTTGTTTGAGTTTTGCACAAAAACTATATTGTAAGGCGAAAACGGCGTGTTTAAGATTTGAAATAAGCCCCCCGTTAATGAGGCCTGAAATTAAAAAAGCCCCCCCCCACGGGGGGGGGGGGTTAATAGAGCTTTTACAGTAATTGAAAGTTAACGGTCAAAATCTTCTGATTAAAATCTTCTTTATTTTAAAACGTGACCACTTCACACATTACCTGTCAAACTCTAGACACAGTGCCGTAAGCTATACGAGAAAAATGTAAATGCT
>JAEMWC010000402.1:345000-387500 GCA_016490735.1 Pachyseris speciosa
ATTTATTTTTTGCTATTACCATTACTTACAGATGTCATTACAAAAACACCACTTTCTCCTCAGCTAGCCGGGCCCAGTTCACGTCGAACTTTTCATGTATCGAACTTAAATCCCTATTTGGGTCGACCGAAATAATAAAGTTCGTACGATTTCAGAATCAGGATGTGTTGAGCAAAAAAAAAAAAATATTACAAACATGATCCTCTACTCCGTTTTTACATGAGCTTACCTTTAAGAAAATTTTTCACTAGTAGACCTGTATATATTCCCATCGAAACAATGAATTTCCCACTCTTTTAGTTTTATGTTTGTGCTGGTCACTACTGTGAATGCTTCTGAAATTTTATTTCATCGCCTTAGAAAATAATGCATACTAGTTTTTGTTGCTTCATGGCTTGATGTGACTTCCGCTCGCTTATGATTTGTTTTTAAGTCTTTGCTTCCTCCTTGTTTACACACGAAACAATAGCCAACT
Organism: Pachyseris speciosa; assembly: GCA_016490735.1. NCBI lineage: Eukaryota > Metazoa > Cnidaria > Anthozoa > Scleractinia > Pachyseridae > Pachyseris > Pachyseris speciosa. Next base: position 345,476 of record JAEMWC010000402.1, read on the forward strand.
GCCTCTCCCGCTATCCAACCCGTAGTCTCCTTGTTTGGTTCGAACTCCAAACAGCGATAACAGATTGGGTTGTGACACATTAAGCACGAATGCATGCTTGGCTGTTTCGAAACAAGAGAAGCACAATGCCACGCCGCCATTTTTGTTCTTATGCACAGCATATGAGCATTTGTTCGCATGCTTTAGTGAGAGAGGGGAATTGCGGGACACAAATATAAATTATACTAATCCATGCATTTTATTCGGCACATGAAAAGTTGGACGTTTGAACCGAAGTCACCCCCCAGTCGAACTTCTCATGTAGACCACTCGAACTTAATTCTTGGGTCGACCCAAATTCGATATGTCAAACTTAATTGACTCACGTTGTTCAAACTTTCGACTTTCGAGGTTTGAACAGGGTCTTATTTAAAGACCCTGACTGTTGGTCCGGCCGAGATTTGAACCGGCGCACTCCCACATGGTAGTCCACTGAGTGCCGGCTACCAACTGAGTTGACCGGTAGGCTTCACGGTGTACCCCTAGCTGTGTTCCACTAGATCAAGTCAAGATAAAATCATGGGTTGAGTCTCTTTCTGTGTTTGTTTCGAGAATTATTTGTTCTTTCTTTACATAATGTACTGAGCATATGAAGATGGATTTGATCAAACCATTCCATTCCATTACCAGTCGTTCGCACTTGATATGAGTACGATGAAACCGGTTTTGATTTTCTTACCTTAGAAATTGATCTGATCCGTTAAGCGTCTAGTGGAAAGGAAATCCTTTGAGGGAAAAAAACATAAAGTTCTTGCTTTGAGAGAAAAGAACTAGCCTGGCTTAATGTTGTAACATTATGTTATTAGTTAAGCGTTTTCCCACCATCTGACAACACTCCAAAATTGTTTGACTAATAAATATCTCAGAATTATAGAATTTGCACATGAATTGGCCAATTTTCCATTTGAAGTTAATCAGGACAATAACGGAATCTTGTTACTGACCTACACATAACAATCCATCCTTGCACGTGCAGTTGTAGCTTCTGTATCTGTGCATGTGGCATTCACGTGACATTTGTGACTTCCAGTTTCACATTCATCAATATCTGTGTACATAACCCAATATTTATGCCGTTCAGCAGAAAAACGCATTTGCTCTGGTGAGAAAGCGGCATTCGTTTCTGTTGAACAAATTAGTTCTCCTTACTCTGTGACTTCCTACCAATTGTTAAAAACTTGAAAAAGAGTCGAAAAATTAACAGAAATTGTGGCGAGGGCATCGGTCGGCATTATATTGGCGCGTAAACTCAGGACATGGCACGTAAACTCAGGACATGGCGCGTAAACTCAGGACATGGCGCGTAAACTCAGGACATGGCGCGTAAACTCAGGACATGGACATGGCAAGAGAAGCATCAATTGCTACTTCCATTTCTCAAGTATTTTTTTTGTACATGCTTTCAAAGTAGAATTGTGTTGATGACTCTTTTAAAGCTAACGTATTTTTCTTTTACATTGAGCTTCTTCAAAATCATATTCTTAAACTATTTTACGTCATTTCTCTTATAAAATGTGTGAACGATTTGCCTGAACAATGGCTCGTGGTGTCCGGCGCCCAATATATATTGGTAATAGGCCAAGCGTGAGGTCAAGATGGCGAGATATTGGCCAAGTTCCTTTTTTTGTGTGTTTATGAACCGAGCAAGATGGCTCCATCTTGACCTCGCGGGTAGCCAATCACAGCAGGAGAATTGATTCATCTTGACCGCTGAAAGTGCCATTCATATAATAAATATTGGTAATTGGCCAAGCGTGAGGTCAAGATGGCGGGATATTGGCCAAGTTCCTTTTTTGCGTTTTTATGGACCTCGACTTCGTCTCGGTCTTTAAACACGCAAAAATAGAGCGAGCTGCGGGCCAATATCTCGCCATCTTGACCAAACAACTTAGTCAATAAAGGAGTATTATATGACTCAAAGGACGCTATAGAGCGTTTTCACATAACTTCACGGCGGCAATATATGTATCCCAAAACAAAGAAACGGCGGCCATGTTGGTGTTCCAAAACAAAGAAACGGCGACCATGTTGGTTTTCCAAACTAAACCTCTGGGAATTGCATTCTATTTTTATGCAAATATTTTCTTTTGTTTAAGTAAAGAAATATGGCCGGTAGTCACGTGAATGAAAACGCTCTATTAAAAGACAGTAAAACGAGGGACGAGCGGGCTCTCCCGAGCGGTCAAGATGGCTCCATCTTGACCTCGCGGGTAGCCAATCACAGCTGGAGAATTGATTCATCTTGACCGCTGATAGAGCCAGTCATATAATAAAGCTCAGTCAGTAAATGTACTCGATTCGATCAATCCAAGCGTTGGAAAACTAAAAACATTGCTTGCATGTCTTAAGGAGTGTGATGGTGTAATTTTTGTGAGTAAAACATTGAAAATAACCGCACTGTTATAAATAACGTTCTGTGAAGGGAAGAGTAGTAAAAAGTAAAAACGTACAGGCGAACAAGAGCGCTCTCGCAAGAGTCCTTGCAACTGTGAATTCTAATCCAATAATTAACAATTGGGAATTTCAGAAGCAATCAATCATTGATTATGAAGTCATTATCATCGGATTGGTACTTACTATGGATAAATTATGCCTCACTTATTTTTGAAGCATTATTCGCGAGTTCACACGCACAATTCACTTACTTTGGCAAGTTCGACCATTTCCCGTGAAACCTTTATGGCAAGTGCAAATAAACGAGCCAACCGTGTTGGTGCACTGTGCGCAAGGTGAGCAAACGTTTGACCCGCCAGCAGTTGCACCTGAGCACTCATCAACGTCTGCAATGAGAATATGTCACAAGGTTTTTCTACCTTTCTTTTTCCGCAAATGGACTGGATACTGAGTTATCAACAGGGCGTGTAGACCTAGTTGAGTTTGAAGGTAAGAGAGCACATCCCCTCAGTGGCAAATACACTTGCTGTTTTATAGGTAGTTCTTAATAACTAGCCGTCAGTCTGCCGGTACGTATACGTAGGTATTAATATTTAGATGAGATCTCCCATACAGGCCTCCCATAGAACGTTGTACATGGGTTTACAAACTATCAAGTTAATTAACTGAGAATGTACGGGGTGAGCGCTAGTTAAAAAGTTTTTAAATAGTTGACGTTTTTATAATACTTCTTATCATATGGTTTTTTATTTGAATGCTTCACTAGTTCTTCCTAAATTTCCTTTTAGTGCATACCTAATCTGCACTAGAACAAGGTGGTGCGTCGGTGGGGAAGTGGTACACGAACATTTGGTTTTATTTTCCGAGTTAATTGCTAATGTAAATTGACCACCGTAAAGAGATTTAAAAGCTGACGTTTAGAGAGCTAGTCCTTTGTCAGAGAGAATCGAGGAATTATGGGTGTGGTTTATATACAGATCGATGGAGCTATGCTATTTGTGGGAATATGGTAACGCGAAAACACAAGAATAAATTAGTTGAATGAAAAGCGTTCGTTGTTACCGTGGGAATTAAGAGTGACAATTAATTTGAAAATATTTTTTTGTTTTAGATTCTTGCGGCTTTCCGTGTTGCCCTGATATGGGGCCAAAGATCATGTTGCTTGGCATGATTAGAGAGATTAAAATGTCGAGCGACAGGTTTAGATGCGTCCTTCGCATCTCTCTCACAGTTACGAAGGTGTTAGTGGAATCGGTCGTCTCGTCGTACTCTTCCTGTTTCGCGGATGTTTACCTTTTTGCATGTAGTAGTAGTAGTAGTAGGACTTACACGAATAGAAGAATCTAAAAACTGAAAAAGCATAAGGTACAGGTTGTGCAATAGATAACATTTTCTGAGGTACACGTGAAATCATCGAAAAATTAAGGTGGCTCTGAACCCCATGTACAGATTTTTTTTTAAACTTTGCAGAAAGATGAATCTTTATGTGCAGATTGCAATACAATAATAAATATTGGGGTCACCGGACTCGTTTTTGAATTATAGCCACATAAAGCCAAAATCCAAGGTTTTTCTAAGAGGCTGTACTGTTGCTATGGTAACCTCATATATCAAAAAACTGATCGCAAATTTTTGAGGATTCACGATTACCGGTGCGATGCATCGCACCGGTAATCGTGAGGTCACGGGTTGAAGTCCTGAATTTTTTTTCAGGTTCTTTCCGCAATTGCATAAATTGCGTTCATAACTGCGAGGATCATTCTTCATTTGATTTCATTTCCGCAGTTCATATATGATTCATTTCACATATCATTCAACGATTGGGCATTTGTTTGATACCACTATAAAGGTAACAATGTACAAACATTGGTTGCAATGATGCATCAAAATAAAGTGCTGAAAAATGCTGGAAACCGATGTTAGCCACCTTAAGGGGATTACAAATGTTCCCACTAAAACAAGGCACTGGTTAATCATAATCCATCATTCAACTGACGAACGCCCATTCCATCATGGGGTAACATTATTTTCCTACCTCGTTCGCAGTTCCCGATATCTGTCCAGTTAGCTGGGCAGACACAGCGTAACTTTCCTTGTTCATTTGGAATACAAGATGTAGTCGGAAGACACGGCATCCCACCACATAAACTCTGAAAAAGTATAGATGGCTACATATATCATCTGGTATAATTACTTTGATTTACCAGTTGGTTTAGTTTTTGCGAAAAGGACGAAGCACATGATATATCGCGTTTTTAAAAAACGCTCAGTTGTATTGAAAGGAAATCAAAATTGCGAAAGAGCATGGTAGATCTAGTTCCTTCCGTCATTCGTTTTTGTTCATTGGTTTGTCTGTTGCTTTCTTTCGTTGTCCTCTTGCTTTCGCTCCGTCTTCTTATTCATGTTAAAGGGAACCACCACTCTTACAACAAATTCACGCTAAAGTGTTGGAAATAATTACAAGCTTGATACGTGGATGTAGAATTTAAGTGTAGAAAAAAATCGATATCATTATCGCCTATTTGGATTTGATGACGTGTAATGGTTGCCCCATTGTTTAACACAAAGGATTTTGTGTTTCATTTGCTTCCTGATAATAGCTGGAACCATCACACGTCATCAAATCCAAAATGGCCGTGCCAGGGAAATTTAAGCTCGAAAATAGGCGATGATGGTATCCATTTTTTGTACACTTAAATGTAATATCCACGTTTTAAAACAAATTTGGAATCTAGTAATTATTGCTTACAATTTAGCTTCAATTTGTTGTAAGTGGTTTCATCAACGCTGTCAATCTCAAAAAAAGAAATCTCTGCGCAAAAGATTTGTTTAAAAAGATGTTAAACAAGGTGTAGAAAGCGGCTATAAATTAAAAGGCATCTTTAAAGCAAATATAATTAATTAATAATCCCTTTGTGAATATAGCATTTTTTTGACTGGTTTGATTTGCTACACTTAAACTAATCGCACAAGATCTCTCTATTTTCTGAACAAAATCACGATACTGGGTCCACAGTAAATTGGCTACCCGCTGTTGTGGTTACCCCGCCGCATTTATTCTAGCTTTGGGTAATGTTTGCACTGCTAATTTATTAGTATTTTTTTTACTAAGTTTCAGTTTTATTTATTGATAGGCGGCTACCTTGTCTTCTTATTTTGTTATCCTAATAGAAGCTACATTGCGACCTCTATTAAGCGACCGGCACTCTCCGTTAAACGGCCACGTTCTAGTGTCGCGAATTATTTGGCACTGAAATGCTGCATTAAATACCTCTATTTAACGGCCACCCCGCGGCCACATTTTTGCTGTTGCAAGGTAATTATTTATTGATTTTTTACCTCTATTATGCGGCCAGCAAAATGTCTTTACAAGCGAAATGGTGACAGGATGGCGGCAATAAGAATACTTCTAGGTGATAACTGATAACAACAAGACTTGCAATTTAAACTCCATTGTAATGACAAGTCACACGCTACGTGCCGCAAATCTTTCCCAGTTTCATGGTTACAAGGACCTTGCCTTGATCTTCTCTTTACAACTTCGCGCTCCGCAATGTTAAACAGCAGCGACTGGTTATTTTCAGTAAATCATCCGTCAAAGGTTTTGAACTAGAGTAGAATTTACACAGACTGTTAGTGTAAAACAAATAGGTCTAAGAAACCTGGTTTTGTTACATAGATTTGCATGTTTTTGTTTTTGCACATAGACGACACTTGAACTGTGCTTCAAGTAGCATACCCTCTGTGTTTTAGAAGTACAGTACAACTTTACACGGACTGGAAATGTGCCAATACAGGGTAAGTGAAGTTTCGTTACAATGATTTTTGAATGTATCTTCACATGTGTACACTTTTCAACAAATATTTTGTTATATAGAGTCAATAAATCACGGTGACTGCCATTTCTACCCAATTTATATTTCATCTCTATTAAACGGCAAACCTTTATAATATAAAGCGGCCAGTTTTCAAAGTCCGGAGGGTGGCCGCTTATAGAGGCCGCACTGTAATAAAATAGATACCACGGAATACTGCAACAGAATTGTAGAACAACGTTCGGTGAAAAAAACAAACAAACAAATACTATTTTGTTTACTATCAAACTTACCGCTGTTGGATTATACCAGAAGCCTTCTTTGTAAACCAGATCTTTCGGATGTTGATGATGATCTGAGGCAGCTCGCAGAGAAATTTGTTTCCAGGCTCCTGCGTTCCAAGGTTGTACGAAAGGCACTTAGGATCCAAATAACACTGTAGTTGACATTGCTTTCCCTATCAACTAATGATGAGTGAATTACATGATGTTTCAAACGACTGCTTGTCTGGGGCTCAAGAAACTCCAGAACCCTGCAGCCACCTAAGGATTCAAATTAATAAACAAAGAAAGAACTTAAAGAACTCAGGAATGTAATTATTATTTGTTTGTTCAAGCTTTATTGTCGACCCAAGGGATCGAAAACAAAAGAAAATATCTTAAAACAAAGAAAATAATAATAAAAAAGAAACCCCATTGGAACAACCCTTCAGCATAGTTTCCAAATAGCATCGCAAAAACAATCGCAAACGGTTTACCATAGCTTCATCGCAAACAATGCTTAACTGGAAAGATTTTTTACGTTCATTCCTGATGAGTCACAAACAAGACGCAGTGATATGGAAATAGCATCACAAACTGTTTGCGATCAATCAGCGACGACGTTTGGACACGAGACAACTTTTGAGGAATCAGAATCTTTATTATTCAACAAATCGTAACACTCTCCAAATATGGTCGTGTTGCACTCGATAAACGTCGCGCGTACTCGACAGATATCTAGACTGCGAGTAGTCTCTAATTTCGGCGATGGATTGTGGGGTGGGCGAAAGACACGCGCGGCGCTCCCCTCGCGTTGCGTCTCCTCGCAACTTCGAGCGCGCGCGTGTCTTTCGCCCGCCTCACAATTCATCGCCGAAATTAGAGACTACTCTCAGTCTAACAGATATCCTGCGATATACGTAATTTCGTGCGTCGGGAAGAAATATGGGGGTTTTTTTTCCCATTTTTTTTCCGCAATCAACTTAGTAAATTGTGCTTTGTTATCAGTTTATTGAATAATAAAACAATTATCCAACTCAATCTAGTGTAATTTCCGGCCCTGATTTGAGAAACCTCAGCTTACGGCCTCGTCACGACTAAGTATCAGATAAAGGGAGGCATTAGGGTCTACTAGAAACCGAAAAACCGCTCAAAAAAGCATCCAAAACCGAAGTTAATTTGCATTAAAACAGAAAACCGAATACAAAACCATCAAAACAGAAACTTTACAGACCCGAATTTCCGAAAACTTAATCGACCTGATGCATTTGTTGCACGTGTCGTGTGACATAGTAGTAGCTAGATACTCCTAACTCATCTTTCTGGCCTTGTGAATTGCTTGCCATCGATGCTGGCGGATGTAAACGGTACTGATGTCGTCCGAAAAAAAAAACAAATAGGAAAACCGAAAAGAGCGTCGGATACCAGCTCCGAAAAACCGCTTGTCAAGTTTGGCCGAAAACCGAAAACCGAATGCTAATAAAAGCAACATGACAAACACCAAAACCGAAAAAACTGGCTTAAGAAATGGCCAAAACCGAAAAACCGAAAACCCCAACGCCCCCCTCCAGATATTCCGCGCGATTTCGCAGGATAATTGTTAACAACAACAATATTGTACATTTAGATATTTGTACTGCCCGTCAAGCCAAACCTGTCATACTTTCCGAAAAAAGTTTTCCTTCCTATCAATTCTCTGTTTGCAATACAAGTTGGATAATAAATCTCTTATTAGATGTTTTGGCGTGTAGTATCCCGGAGTATTTTTACTCGTTGTTCAGTATATTTTCACTCGCCCGGGCTCGTCGAAATACCCCACAACTCGTAAAAATACTTCGCTATACTACACGCCAAGTCATCTTATAAGATACACTGCATGTATTTTCGCGTCTTTTCGCGCCCCATCAATTAATTGTTGATAAAGGATTGCATTGATCTCCCTTTATTGCATTCAAGGGCAACTCTTTTTTCAGTTCGTGGAATTTGTGACTATTAGAGTATTTTTCTTGTAATTATTTGTATTTTGTAGGACTTCTATTCGTCCAACATTTGTCAGCGAATTTAGGAGCAGTATAATCAACGTTGTATCCCGCTTCGGACAGTAACAAGAAGTGAGTCCTTAGTCGGCTTTTTTTTGCCTCTCGGTGCCAAGATCGCGTTGCGGTCAGCAAAAGTCAACAGAAAAATAATATTTACCTCTGTGGCCCACGATCGTTGGTGTTTAACTCCCTAGTATTTAAATTAGAACCCAATAAAATATTAATGGCGTGAACTCGGACTTCATTTGTGCAAATGCCTTGCAGTGAAGAAGAAGAAAAAACGGCAAAGCTTTAGATCTCCGAGAGGTTTTTCTCACTGGATACTCCGGTTTTCCCCTATCATAAAGAACACATTTCCAACTTCCAATTCCATCAGGATAGTGTCCGATCCCCAATTAGCACCGTTTGTGCTAAATTCTTTTCTTTTCTTCACTTTTTTCTTAAATAGAGGAAGTATCTGGTGTTGACCGTCATGTTCATAAATCAAGCATAACAGACTTTGAAAGTGTTAAAGAGACCAGAAGGTTATAAAATGCAGCCGAGATTCCCTCAAGAAAGGCAACTTGTTTAAAAGTCACAAACAGTTTATGTCGGCTAAAACACTATTCAAAGATTATGAAATTTGTAATTGAAAATCAGCTGAAGAATAAACAGATGAATTTGCCCAAAATCATTCTCAATTATTCCCAAAAGTGGCATTTTATAAGAAAACACATTTATTAGTGGCCATGAAAGCCAGTACCATTGTCAGTAGTTCATCGTATCGTATACATACCGTCTCCAAAGACTCGCCCAGTGAAAGACGTGAATGCAGTCGCAGCCACCAGAAACACGAACCTGGCCATTGAGGAGCTTATGGATATTGAACTGAAACTTCAAGATAGGCTCAAGGCGACTGTTAAACAAAGTTGGCAACTGCTCGTATTTTGAGATTAACACAGTTAATAACACAAACGCCTTCGGGGGTGTTAAACAGGTGCAAGTTAGACCATTATATAGAATATTTGCATTAAATCCTTTGAGGTTCAGTGACAATAGTGCACGTGTGGGGACCTCGATGATGGGAAACAACAAAAGAAGTCAGTGGGAAGCCTTTTTGGTTAACATTGCATCCCACTGGCCACAGCCCCTCAGGACATTTTCTGGCGTTTGGATCTTCTGCGGCATTTTGTAATAAACGACGCATTTTTAAATGACGATTGCGGCATTTTGTAATACAGGTTGTAATGAAGGTTGCGGCATTTGAGGAGGCAGGATGGCCGAGCGGTTAGGGTGATGGATTTCAATGCGGCTGCCCCGGGTTCAAATCCCGCTCTGGCCGCTAACTGGTCTTGTTCTGGGTAGTCCCTGGTTCAAGTCCTCGGTCATCCTTGTAGATAGCAACCTGGTTTGCCTCCGGCCAGTTGGGATTATTATCATGTTGAGTCTGTTTGCATTATTTGCTTCTGTCATTATTTTTGGCCACAATGGAAACTACTGGGCTATCAGTAATTGTGTCACCCCTATAAAGTGGTATTATTATTATTATTATTATTATTATTATTATTATTATTATTATTATTATTATTATTATTAATGGTAATGGTAATGGATTTATATACCGCACATATCACATAGTTTCATTGCGGTTTACAGCTCTTCTCTGGGGAGAGATCGGACATCAGCCTGTAAAGGCGCCTCTGGAAGCCGCTATCAGTCCATATTTGATCTCACCCACCCACCCACCCAACCAACCAACCCACCCACCCAACCAACCCACACATGAATGCCAAAGACAGATGGAGATAGACCAGTGTGTGGGTTCTTTAACGTCCCACAGATGATTAGGAACAAGTGTTGTGAGACGGGACCTCCGGTTTATCGTCCTGAGTGTTGGTCCGGCTGGGGTTTGAACCCGCGACCTCCCGCACGGTAGTCCGGTGCTCTACCACTGAGCTGACCAGTCGGTGGTTTTTTAATGAATGAATGAATGAATTGTGAATTTGTATAGCGCATTTTCTTTGACGATATAATCAAATGCGCTTTTACCTGTGTAGTAACATATGATGTGATATATATGAAAGACCACGCTACACCACCGGGAACTACGTCCCCTACTGTTTGCGAACAGTGTGTAGGTTCTTTAACGTCCCACAAATCATTAGGAACAAGCGCTCTGAGACGGGGCCTACGGTTTATCGACCTTATCAGAGAAGACTAGAAAGTCTAACCGATTTAATTACAAAGGCAGCACTTTCTCCTCAATTATTTTAAAGACCCCGAGTGAGCTAACCAGTCGGCGGTTATTATTATTATTATTATTATTATTATTATTATTAGTAGTAGTAGTAGTAGTAGTAGTAGTAGTAGTAGTAGTAGTAGTAGTAGTAGTAGTTTGTAATAAATCCTGCTCAAGTCCCAAAAACAAGGTGTAATTTTCCTTTGGAGACCGAGCTTGCGCTCATTCAGGTCATCGTTATGGAATGCCTTGTATACCTTTGGAACTAAGGTTTCAAATGTTGACAGTTTTAAGAGACATCTTAAAACCTAACTTTTTAAGAAGAATTTCAATTTATTATTTAGACATTTATTATTATTATTTCCATTATAATAATAATAATAATAATAATAATAATTATTATTATTATTATTAGTAGTAGTAGTAGTAGTAGTAGCAGTAGTAGTAGTAGTAGTAGTAGTGGTAGTGGTAGTGGTAGTGGTAGTGGTAGTGGTAGTGGTAGTGGTAGTGGTAGTGGTAGTGGTAGTGGTAGTGGTAGTGGTAGTGGTAGTGGTAGTGGTAGTGGTAGTAGTAGTACACTTTGAACGTTTTAATAAATTTAAAATCGCGGTTTTCTAATTCTTACCTAGCACTTGTACTGGGGAGCAGGGTTGGCGTAGTGGTGAGAGCACTCGCCTTCCACCAATGTGGCCCGGGTTCGATTCCCGGACTCGGTGTCATAAGTGGGCTGAGTTTGTTGTTGGTTCTCTACTCTGCTCCGAGAGGTTTTTCTCCGGGTACTCCGGTTTTCCCCTCTCCACAAAAACCAACACTTCTAAATTCCAATTCGATCCGGAACGCTCAAACGTTTATTACATGAGCCCCTGGCTCGGGAGAATGGGCAACCACTCCTCACGTTATCGAGCTTAAATAATTGATTTGATTTGATTTGATTTGATTTGTTATGTGCACTGAAACTAGAGGCTGTATCTGCAGTTGTTGTCTTACGGCGATATATGGTGAGGAGAAAGTGGATTGCAACTTGAAAACGTTAGGATATCTTTATCAAGACAAAAATCACCAGAGAATAATATTGCTTTTATTTTCCTTCTGAGAAATCATATTAATTAAAATCTACCTCTTTGACTTAATAGGCCGTAGCCAGACGAAAATTGTTACAGAGGCAATGCTAAGTGTACAAAAAAAAAATCGATGTCATCATCGCCTATTTTCTCTTTTAAATTTCCCGGGCGCGGCCGTTTTGGATTTGATGGCGTGTAATGGTTGCAGCTATTGTCAGGAAGTAAATGAAGCACAAAATCCTACATCATTCACACTCATTTCTTTCACGGGAACATATGAACCCACAATTGACCTGCTCCCAACGTCAGTGGCTTCATAACTCAGTTGGTTAGAGCATCGCACCGGTAATCGCAAGGTCACAGGTTCAAACCCCGTTGAAGTCCTGAATTTTTTTCAAGCTTCTTTTCGCAATTGCATAAATTGCGTTCACAACTGCGAGGATCATTCTTCATTTGATTTCATTTCCGCAGTTCATGTATGATTCATTTCATAGATCATTCACAAATTTTTTTTTGTACAGTTAAATGATTTATCCACGTTTTGAAACAAAATTTGAAATCTAGTAATTATTTCCGACAATTTAGCGCCAATTTGTTGTAAGATTCCCTTTAACATGGAAACCTGTGAGCAAGGAATATATCATTCTCAAGAGGGCGCCCTCGATCACGATTTTGTCAAACTTTCCATGAGGTATGGTGTCAAAAATGTTGCTAAGAAGTCAGAAAGTACAACGCTAGGAAACTGCCATGATCATCCCTTTCGTCCAGTGGTTGTGTCATGGCTCGCATCGGAACATTCTAAAATTAACAAATCGAATGTGGTTCAGCGTTGTCTGTCGCTCTTATCGACAACGGTATTGGTCATCAAAGGGGTCTGACGCAAGAGGTTGTTCGAATAAAATAACAACTTAATAAGAACGTCATTATTTCAATGTTTTATGTTAGGAAGTAACATGGTCAAAGTTTGGAGGCAACTTCCTCCATCTTTTGGGATTTTTTGCACATCTTTCTCGACTCCTTACTGTACCTAACAAAGCTGCGAAAAGCCTAAGGAACTTCAAGAATTCATTCCTTTTTTTCTATACCGGAGCGACAGTAGATACATCGGGATTGCTGATTAGAAGGAGAAGAGTGCAGCGGTGCACTGATTGGAAGACTAACACCAATTCAACATGACAGGTATAGCATCATTTTATAACCCCAAACGTCAGTAAATCTTGGCATACACAACTGAACAGTTATCCTTTTGGAAAAAGCCCTTACGGATAAACCAAACAAAAAATAAACTTTTTTATCATACCATTTTTTTTCGGATTTTTTTTTCTGTAGTTCTGTATTTCATAGCTAATTTTTGGAACGGTTTATCGTACGTGCTGGAAGGAGGCAGGTGACGAGGCATGCCTGTTTTATATCTGTATCCAAGCCCGGAGTGAACTGTCCATTGACTTAATTGTTTGTTCCAGGCCACTAATGCTAATTCTTAGAGCAACGATTCGCGTTTTAAATGTTTGACTGTTCCCTAAACAATCCTCATTATATTCATAAACATGTGGGCGCAATCTAGTAGCCGAACTGATGACCCAATGTTGCGAAATTCTTCAACCGATCACTGACTGCGTTATTTGATGCTCAGTGCTCGTAGCTGCTTAATTTAAAAATTTAATCTGTGATCCTTTGTTCATAAATCTGACTTTTTGCATTCATGCCGATCAGGTAGCTATCCAAATTAGAAGGACGAATTCCACGACTTTGAGAGCATAAGCGCACAGGGAGCGGAGGCTGAGGGGGCTGCAGCCTCCCCAGTCGTCCAAAATGAACTTATTCTGGCAAAATTAGTCGACCTTTCGGGCACTACCAAAACGAAAAGAAAATTTGTACTTCAATGTCTTAACTTATCTGTTTCGATCCCATAGCTGACTTGAATTCAAACAGTTTGGTTTGCCTCTCAGAACGCTGGAAATCGTATTTCCGAGGACAAACATTTTTAAACTTTCACTTTGGCTTGGCCTCTCTTGGAAAGTAGTCGCCAGACGTCATGATACAGATAGAGAGCTTACACAACTACGACGGCGACGGCAACGAGAACGCCACCCAACAATGGGCTTAATGAGCAAAAACAATAGCACTGCACGTGCGTTTACATTTTGGTACATTTCTTTGCTGTCACCTGTAAAACGACGACGTGAAATGACTAAATTTTCGGTTTTCACAAGAACGTGACCGCATGACAGCAATTTTTTATTTCTTTTTATTTACTTTAACGCCGTTCACAGCAATTCAGACCCTGGACAGTTCGCCCGCATTTTTTAAGTTAAAAAAGTTGGAATAATCGTGAAAGACTTACAAAAACGGGAAGTTTCATTTTCAAATGACGTTTTCTTTGCCGCCGTCGTCGTCGTCGTTGCGTAAGCTCAGTATAAACAGTAAACTGTTTCCTGGTGGTCTGCACTCGTTACTGCAACATCATTAAAATAACTACCTTATTTTTTTGTAATAAGTGAAAGATGAGCTTTAGAATGTTTCTAAATATGACGGTGATTCAATTGCACAGCCCAGTGACAGACGATTATGCAAATATGTTGATTGGCTAAGCCCACTCCTTTACATTTCGCATACCCCCAAGCAAGATTACCGAACTTACAAACCAATAAACAAAACATTAACCACTTCGATGGAATTTCGTTTTGAACAGGTCGATCACTCGGCCATGCTGGAGACAATGCACGGCTCAACTGTCAGTTTCTATCCACTTAGACGGTTTCTATCAGCCAGTATAGAAACCTCCAGTTTGTCGGCGGCTGATTGCTTCAAAACTTACACTAAATTGCTTGATATACCATCCAGTTGTATGTAGTTTTATTGCAATGTTTTTAAAAAAGGAGAAATCTATTCACCTGTCAAGTTGTTCCTAATTCAAAGCGTTTTCGCTTTCACGAAAGCGATTTATGAAAGAATTGTTTTTACCTCTCGGTGTTGTTATGCCTGGCTTTCGCTTTGCGAGAGCAAAAAGAGTTCATACAAACACTTAGAGAAGCAAGCAATGTTTTGATCCCAGGTTCTTTGAATTGTATTTCAAGGAATTTGTGCCTACGTTTTGAAAAGCCGGGCTTAAACAAAAATTAAGTATTTTAAGTCTCCTGTTGAAGACTTTGTGAGATTGCAGCTGCGAAGCTTGTAGCTCGGTAGTTCAAAACCGCTCTTTTGGGTTTTCGTCGCTGAATAAAAGTACCCTAAAATTAAGACAGAAAGCAGCTATGTACTCTATCAGCGCGAATTTTAGAAATTCAGGAGGAACGTTATGGAATCGAATTACGGATCGTAGTCCACGTCTCAAATTTGTTAGTTAAGCGTGAACAGTTTCCAGCAGGAAAATTATCCTTTCTTTACAGTAAGAAATGTGAGAACAAATAGGCTGTGCTTTCTCAACCTTATGGGTCTTAAAAGGTACCTTATTTGGTCTCCTTGTCTGAAACAAGATAAGGTTAACGAGAAAAACAACGTTCAAAAATCACGCGTTGTGATCGCTGTATCAATGCTTCTCACTACATATAAGGAGACTACTCCGCTATCTCAATGTTGTAAGTTGAAAGTCAGCTCATAGACTAACGGCCAGCTTTGTTGCCAAGCCTCAACACGGTTATTTCCACTCTGAACCGAGAGGTTATTATTATTATTATTATTATTATTATTATTATTATTATTATTATGTAAATATTCAAACGTTCTTTTAGCTCTCTTAATCTCCCTTACTGTGAAGTTTTACTGAATAATAATTATTATGACTGAAATTTTTTTAGTAGTGATACTAATTGGAGGCAAATGGCGAGGAAATCCGTATGAAAGAAACCAGCAGGAGATTTTATTATTATTATTATTATTATTATTATTATTATTCTTGTTCAGTTCGTTTTCTTTTTAGCATTTTAGTAGATTAAATATTGTAGATTTAAGATTGTTTAAGAAGTTGTCAAAAATTATAGAAACATTGAGAAACACTGAATAGTACAGGAAGTATTTTGGTGCAAACATGTAATAGAATCCTAAATTAGCATAGAACAAGAGGCTACAATTAGCCTAAACCCGGGCTTGCAAAAAACAGTATTGTATCCCTAACTTAGTGCTAAACAAAAGAATAGAGGGAAGCCTGTCTTTCTTACATCGGACGCATTGTGTTTAGCTTGTGTTGGAGTCTATTTCTTTAGACCCCTATCAACATATATTCCTCTAAAATACAGCTCAACCATTGAGCACAATAATTATAACACTTGTAAAAAATATTTCTAAAAGAACAAGAAAAAGAGAAACAGAAAAAATAAAGCCCGTGATATATACCACTAAAAGACATCGAACCCGGGTTAGCTGCGTCACAGGCAGGAACAGTGACCTTTAGGCCACAGAGGTTTATCGTTATGCAAGATGATAAAAATAGTGTATTGATTCCAAAAAAAAAAAAAAAAACTAAGCACACTTGTTTTCGCTTCGATGGATAATTGTTTGAGAAAGGAAACGCTTATCGAACGATGTTGGATTTTTTCGCATAAATGTGAATGGAGTCTCGGTGAAATGTGAGTAGAAAATTAATTAGCAGAGTGAAACTGTTTACAAATACGTCAATCCAGGGTCATTTGAAATACAAGAAAGGAACGTTTCTGGACAGTTTCAAGGGACGCTAGTACATTTGTAAAATATAATCGCTTATCATTCAAAAATTAAAGTCCAGAAATTGAGATATTGTGGCAAAATAGTAAATAAACTACCTGTCAAAGTCTCAGGGGTGTGTGATATCCCGTACTTGAGTTATTCAACAAAATGTACATCTCAATGGAGCGGATACGGGAACACGGCAGTCCATCTGGAGTTAAATTTTGGTCATGTTAAAAGCTTTCTTCTCGCTGTTGAACTTGCAAACATTCGTATAGACACTTGTCTTAACATATTAGTTGTTCAGACTTCAAAGACACAAGGTGAATCGACGTTTTCCGATACGTGACAACAAGTATCATTCTTGCTGTTGATATGAGATTTATACTTCCGAATCACTCGGCCGTGAAAGGTCAAACTCCCTTTGTCTGTAGTCTCTAATTTTTGGCGCTCCCCTCGCGTCGCGTCTCCTCGCAACTTCGCGCGCGCACGTGCCCCCACAATCCGTCGCCAAAATTAGAGACTACTCGCTGTCTACTGAAGCAGACACGGGGAAACACGGCAGTCCATCTGCCGTTAAGTTTACTCATGTTAAAAACTTTCTTCTCGCCATTGAACTTCCAAACATTCGCATAGACACTTCTCTTAACATATTGTTTGTTCAGACTTCAAAAGTCACAAGATGAATCGACATTTTCCCATACGTGACAACACGCATCACTGTTGTTAAAAATAGTTAGCGCTTGCGCAGAAACGCCGGAAGTGCCATTTGTGGATGATACTCGACGACGAAAAAGAAGAACCGTCGGTATTTTATGACCCGGGCGCCGCGCGAGACGCGCGCAGCCCGGGTAATAACGTTTTTATGATCTGTATTTTTTCATGTCAGTGATTATTAAAGTTATTATTATTATTATTATTATTATTATTAAAAATTATTATTATTGTTATTATTATTATTCGATTCTCTCCAGTTTTTCTACTTGGTAGTGTTGATTGTGTTTCAGCAACTCCTCGTAGCTTAGAGACACAACACTTTCCGCAACAGGTGATCAGTTTCAAGAATAGCCGAATCCAAGGAAGTCAGGTACATCGAGCTTGCCAAACCAGGTCTTTGCGCTTTTCGATATGCTTCCAAGCACCAATTACGATAGGTATTATTGTGACTTTCGAGGCTCTATGCTAGTTCCTGGTACTTTTCCACCATCTCCTCCTCAGTCCTGGTGATTTTCTGGTCCGCTGGCACCGCTATGTCAATATTATTATTATTATTATTATTATTATTATTATTACAAGTGAAACCGGAAATAACAATATATAATTGCATATCCCATAAAAAGGTAGATATAAGGCAAAGAAACAAAATGATGGTCGAAAAGGGTAACTTTTAATGCCATATATTACGGCGAGACATGACTAACCTTCTTCAGGGGCAACACTGAAGCAAAGTAAAAATGGAGAAAACGGTTACAATACAGAAATAGAAATAATAGACGTGTACTGAAGCGGCTACCAAAAAAGTGGCATTCCAAGGTGGCATTCCCAAGGTGGTAAGAACAATGATAAGTCGTGATGAATTTGCAATTTTGTTAGACTCTGCAACAAAGTTAAGACGTAAGTAGATACTGCTACGTAAGGGGTAGAACCAGAAAAAAGTACAATCAGTTGAAGGTTCAGAACCCCTGCCCCACCCATTCATGCACTACTGACTTATTATTTAGACCTTGTAGACATTGTTTCTCTCACTTAACTTCTCATGGTTTTGAAAGTTATTTGTTGCTGAGCCAGCAAGCCAGAGCTTACTAATAAATGTAAAAAAAAAAATTAGTTGTATTGAAATTTGGGGGTTAAATGTTGTACAGGCGGAAGATTGTATTCATATTTTTGTGGATATTTATTATGAGTGGGCTTGGATCGAGGCAAGTGTATTTGTACTTCTTTGGGAAAATAGTTGACAATTTTTCTTTATTATTGTTACCTTTTTTAGTTTTGCATATTAATTCATTCATACCAGAAATCACAAGTGTTAGTTGAGAGAGAGAGAGAGAGAGAGAGAGAGAGAGAGAGAGAGAGAGAGAGAGAGAGAGAGAGAGAGAGAGAGAGAGAGAGAGAGAGAGAGAGAGAGAGAGAGAGAGAGATGCTCTGAAAACACGCCTATCCGCTCTTGTTCTGACAGTTTTTTTAGTTCACGATAAACCAAAACTTAAATGTTTTGCAATTTTTTTCTTTGGTTAAAATTACGAAGGAAGACATTGCCCGCTATGTTTGTCATCCAATGGTAGATTCTCCACACCTCGCGATTCACACGTCATTTTGTTTAACCAATCACAGAAAGTGAATCGACCTTCTGAAACGAAGCGACGGGCTTGCGACAGCGCTGTAGCTGTGGTGAAAGTGGTATTTGCGGTCAAGTTTAACAAAGTAATGGGAAATTTCTATTCCGAAGCTTAACTACATTCAAAACGGTGAAATGATTTTGAAATTTGGTTCATCCTGTCTCATAAAACCTTAGACCAAGTCAGTGGATTAACGAGCACATGAACGCTGTGCGATACCTCGTTCGACTCTCTCGTTCCGCCACTTCGACTAGGTCACCTGAAGATGTGTTAGACTGTGAAAAGATTTGTGTGGTGAAAGAGCTGTGGTGAAAAGCTGAAAAGGTCACCAAAATGGGAGATTTGCCGTCAAATTCAACTAAGTAATGGAAAATTTCTAGTCCGAAGCATAAAACTTTAGATCAAGTCAGTGGATTAACGACGTCCACGTCAACGCTGTGCGATACCTCGTTGACTCCACTCTCCTTCCGCCACTTCGACTAGGTCACCTGAAGATGTGTTAGACTGTGAAAATATTTTTAACTGGCCACTCTGGGAAGAATTATATCAAGGCTTGATGGACGGCTTTTTGGATGTATCTAAAGCGTTGTGAAAGGGATTGTATTCGCGCCGCGATTGCATTCGACAACACATAAATTTTCCCGCTGTGCTTTGAGCATGACTAAAGACGAAGGATGTGCGATTTACGCAGTGGCCCGATGTAGCCTTTTCGACGATTGGAGAAGGTATTTACCGTTGACCTTTTATTTAGTCGTTTTCTTCAAAAAACTTACGGTCAACCGATAAGCCAGATAAGCGTTGTCTTTGTTTATGGACCCAACTTTTGTATGGCTCGGCAAGAAGTTATCCTCGAAAGTTAAGCCTACTCTCAAATTTGGTTTTCAAGTTTATCGTCAGTTTGTTTGTGAAGAAGGTTTTCAGGATTTCTGTGTTGGACCCATTCTTATAGCAAATTACATTTTAATTTCCCCTCAATTTAAAAAATAGATTCAAATGAAATTTACCGTAAGCTTAAGCTTATAATTTAAACATTGTTGTAAAAAGGTTTTTCCTCAGACTGCCATTGTAAATAGGCGCCACAAACCAGAAGCGTAAGACTTTGTGAAACTGCTAAATCTATTAAAACAATTATTTGCTAATCTTTCTTTGTTTTTTTCGACTGGTTCTTGGTCGGTTTTGACATAAACTTAAGTACTTGACGTCTTCAGAGTTATTAAGCTTAGGTACTTTCCGCGTTTAGTGCGCACGTACACGAACTCGCACAAACAGCCGTGATTTTAAAACTTTTCTCTGTTTCTGTTGAATCTTTGACATACAATTTTTAGCTTTATCAAATTGAATTAAATTATGTGAACCCCCATGCATTACAACCTCTGTGAAAACGTTTTTTGTAGTACAGTATTTTTTCAGATACAACAAAATGTTTCGCCACTCAAATTAAACTTATGTGTCGAAATCGTGTAATTCATTAGGGTAATCCATTTGAAAGCACGAACTGTTCCAGTATTTGTTTATGCGCAACTATTTTTCTTAGGCCAATACTTTGAATAATGGCTTTATTGTACACTTTGTTATAATTGTAATAGGGGATTTAGTTCATGGACAGTATAAAATAAAGTTTTGATGTCTGTGCGAATGAAGGTAACGTTTTAAGTTCCGGTTGAAAATAAAGTAATCATTTATTCCGTCACTGTTTAAGATACGTTTTTAACCTTCAAATATCGTATTTAGTAAAATTACTGAGCTTGCATCGGTTGCCTTAAGCAACTTAAATTGTTTCATTTAATGTTAGCATTAATTTGATTTCATTCGCATTGCTGCAACTTCTAGTTTAAGTTTTAAAATTTCAAGAATTAAACAACACTTTTTAGGTGGGAAGTGCATTTAAGTGTACCACAAACGCGCTTTTGTTTTTTTTTTTTTTTAACAAACAGCAACAACTATCTGTATCAACTTACCATCTCAAGTATACATTGTCCCTGAGCAGACAGCAGCCATAAAAAAAAAATAATAATTAAAAAAGTCGTCAAAAGTTCCGTTTAAAGAAAATGCAAGTCCAGTCCGTTGTCCAGTCCTTGGAATTTTTTTTTTCCAGCTGACCTTTTGTGGCGCGGCTTCGCAGTGAACAAAAAGCGCGCGAAAGTATAGCCTCGTTTTCGTTCTTTCCTCCAGGCCCTCTCCTCTGAAAAAAATCTTAAACATCGATCCTCGCCAAAAGCAATTGAAATTAGAAGAAACTGACAACGCCATCATAAAGAGCATACTCTCAAGCCTTAGGCAAAATTTTCTTTTATTCCTACCTCAAATGGTCGTTGAGCAGGAAGCTGACAAACTTTTCAGGTAGATTTTCTACTGCCGCACTTTTTTAGGAAAAAGTAATCATGGCCATTTTTTAAAACACTATTTATTAAACTACAACTTCGCTTTAAAATATTCTTGGAGAAAGGTTCTAGTAAACTTTTAGAGCGAATATTAAACTTCGGTCCATTCTGGTCACGTGACCGATGACGTCACAGCATTAAAAATGACAAAAATGTATATTTCACAAAAATATCTACCAATATCCAAATTTTTGTTTCCTCGCGTTTAATGCAACGCGAGATAGCACTTGTACCCAGACTCCCACTTTTTGAAAATTGTATATACCTCCCTTAATATTTATATTTTGTTCGGTACCCGGGCAGTCCGAAATGGCTCACACCATTGTGCTTCAAACCACGTTGACTGCTTTTTCAATAACAAAATAATTTCGTCACAGTGAGCAAAAACGCACTTGTGAGCAAGGTCACGTGACCAATGACGTCATCGCCCTTAGTCTTATACAATAACTAGTTTATGGTAAGACTTATTTCTAGACAACGTGGGGGTCTTGCTGCCCTCAAACTGACCAAGTTATTCGGGATTGACGATTTTCCAGCTGCAAAGGATTCTGGGAAGGTTCTTATTATAATTATATATTGTTATTTAATTATTATTCCTGGATTCGAGCAAGGACATGCTTTGCACTCCTTCGTTCGGCCCTGGTTTGTCTTCGAGGATCGCGGGTGAAGCGCCGCACTGCGTTTGACTACAACAATTGTGATATTGAAATCGCAGCTGCCGAAGGAGCCATTGACGTTGTTTAGTGTTGTTTAGTGTCCAAGAAACAAAGGGACACATTTTATCTTAATCATAATGTTTTTATATGACTTGCAATTTTGCCTATATTAACAAGGTTTTCAAAAATTATCATGCATGAACACTTTTTAATATGAAGTGCAGAATTTGAAAGCGTTTATCGAATTTTATCCGAAACCTTTCTGTATTTGTTTTCCACGAATAATTGCATTATTATTATGAATTGAAATGATTTTAATTCGAATTAATTGTAGATAGAGAAGTCAGATCGTGGCGGATTGGCGTGAAGTCTCACTTAAATTGTTGATAGAAAGTAAGAAACACCTATTTAATGTAAAATTGAAGGCCTCGGAGCATAACCATCCTATGTCGAATTTTGAGTCGTTTTTCGATTTTGCTTGGATTTGTCTGAATTTCTGCATGTGAACTACAATTCGATGGAAAAACATTGTATGGTATTTTTTTGACTGATTCATCCAGAATCCAGAAATGCATTTTTTCTTACGTACACCAAGAAACCAACCTTCCATGGGAGTGGTTTGCAAGTTGCATTACATCTTCTTTCAATCGAATTGCAGTTTACATGCAACAATTCGGGCAAATCCAGGCAAAATCGAAAAACAACCCAAAATTCGACATAGGATGGTTATGCTCCGAGGCCTTCAATTGAAGTTAAGCTCATTTGTATGCGTTCCGTATTAATATTCATACGTGAATTATGGGAACATTTGTGAAGAGTACAACTAAAACTGGACGTGAAATGATTGACGGGTAAAAAGGATTGTTTAATAATGTGACGTAGACTATAAATTTGGCGGTTAAAACATCGATTAAGCTCATCGGATACGAAACTTACGTGAGTGCTGGAGCTGCGGATCGCTACGTATTAACAGCATTATCGGTTTGCCTTCCCGCCTGGTGATCGAAAGACGTCATGAAAAGTCCGGAGATCCGCAAGTTCTTAACGCTTCTGAAAGAATCCAGTTAGCGTTTTCTCTGTCCTTACCAAATCACGATGAGATATTAGCGTTTTGGAGTACAGAGTAGAAGCCAGGCGGAAAAAGTCTGAAAACAACTCTCGTCTCAAAAGCGGCGCGTCGTTGCTAGTCTTGTTCCATTTCTCAAAGGTTGCGGTGCTAAAAGCCGGGAAAGCGAGAGTGGTTTTTGGACTTTACGGCGAAAAGTGTATGTTTGAAGAGTTGTTGTTCTTCGCGCTTGGAGCAGACAATGATCCCAGAATTCATTGCGGTCAAACAGGGCGCTGTCTGAAGTCAAAACCTCTCGCGGGGGGGCGGTGGGTTGGGGCAGATTATTACTTGTTTTCAGTAAAAACTCTACCTTATAAAATAACTTTGAAAACTGTGTAGCTGCTGCACCGAGGTTTCCATTGTTCATTAATTTTGAAGAGCGCATTTTTTGAAACCACTCGTGACATGAAATCCCAGCTTGCTTTTACTGTTAGCCGTGAAATAGTTGGTCGAACTTCGGAAACGCTACCGAGAATTCATTCGGCACGAAGTGAAGTCTGCCCGTTTTCGATGAGTATCTTGAACACAATCCATGGAAAAGTTGCATTGGCGCGTACGGCAAACATTCAAAGCAATATTAAGCGGTACTCCTCGCGATTCGTCTGTGTGAATCAGACTACGTAAACAACGGATGATAACGTGAACGATCGCCGCAGTTATGAACACAACTTAAGCAGTAGTGAAACCCAAAACAAAAACAAAAGCAAAACAAAACAAAACGAAAAAAAAAAAAAAAAAAAACAGCTTGTACGGGATTCGAACCACAACCTCTGCGAAACCGGTGAATTGCCGTAACATCCGCGCTTGTTGGTTCGTAACATATCCGTGAATGATGAACAAGTGAGAATGAATATTTGGTAAACACGCTGCCGAATTTTAACACATAAATCACTTTTGCGTTGATCGCCTCGGTTTTTTGCTTCTATGGAGGGGCTGATAAACTACAGCAAAAAGTATTCTCACGCGAGATAAACATTTGTGCGCGACTACAGTCATTGTGATGAGACAATCCATCACGCGTGATAAAGGGATTGAATTTCATGCAAATTTTTTTACGTTTTGGAGCCAAGTTAATTTCACAAAAGAGTTAAGTATTTCTGTCAAATTCTTTCACTGTCGTCATTTACGTTAATTTTTATAAGATTTTCATTCCATTGTTTTCCACTTGACGATGAAAATGAATCCATAAAAAACGTTTCAACTGACGAAACCACGTGCAAGTTTTAATTTACTACGCAACACAACGTTCTGAGTAAAAGAAACATGACGGAAAACAGCGTACTCTTAGGACTCTTAATTTTTGCCCTAGAACATCTGATTAACTCAAATTTTTGGTGTAGGTCACCAATAGGAGTTGTCTTGGCAAAAAGTTTCTTCAAGTCAAAACAGCCGTCTTTAATATTTTGTGATTTTTCAGCCATCGGCAAGCTTTTTGCGCACTGATTTAGAATCAACCGAGGTTTTTGTACGCTGGATTTAAGATGTACGCTGTATTTAAGACAAACAACCGACTTTAGCGCTGTGTTATATCGGCCAAAGCCTTTTCGAAAGAACTTAGAGTCAACCAAAGCAACTAGGCGCTGTTTTCGACTCGGACGAACCCTTAAGTCAAGCTGATTTGGACTCAAACAACCGCGCTTTAACGCTAGCGTTGACGTTAACATCAACACTAACCCTAACCATGTCCCTAACCCCATCCCTAGCCCTAACCGACGCTCTAACCCTAATGTTAAATCCAACCTAAACCCAACAATAACCCTCAATCTCTTCGGAGTGAGTGCTGTTTTCAGGTCGGACAAAATCTTTGCGCGCTGACCTGAGATTAACCAAGGCTACTGTGTGCAGTTTTTTTTTTAAGTCAACCACGAAAATTGTGCACTGTTTTCGTGCCAAGCGAGCTTGTCGAGTGTTATGATTAAGCAAAAACGACACATTGCGCATTACGTCTAACTGAACAGAGACGTTCTGTGTTCTCTTAAATCGGTTACGAGCATTTGGCGCTTAGTCTTTCACTCAAAGAATACCCTTGGGCATTGTTAATTAGCATACTCCACCATAATATTGAAGGCCTCGGAGCATAACCATCCTATGTCGAATTTTGAGTCGTTTTTCGATTTTGCTTGGATTTGTCTGAATTTCTGCATGTGAACTACAATTCGATGGAAAAACATTGTATGGTATTTTTTTGACTGATTCATCCAGAATCCAGAAATGCATTTTTTCTTACGTACACCAAGAAACCAACCTTCCATGGGAGTGGTTTGCAAGTTGCATTACGTCTTCTTTTAATCGAATTGCAGTTTACATGCAACAATTCGGGCAAATCCAGGCAAAATCGAAAAACAACCCAAAATTCGACATAGGATGGTTATGCTCCGAGGCCTTCAATTATTGCTCTTATCTGAGTTTGTTTTTTAGCAGAATGTATTGTTGTAACTATTATTATTATTATTGTTGTTATTATTATTATTATTATTATTATTATTATTCATAATATAATATTTAAGAAGATTATGCCAAAACTATCTCTTGGATAAGAGCAAGGACATCCTTTGCTTTATAAAGATCAGCACTAATCTGCCTTAGAGGATCGAGAGCTAGAAGAAAAGCCTTTTGTGATTTTAAAACATTGATATTGATATTGAAATTCAAGAAGGAGTCATGATGTGTTATTTAAGAATACTTTATTTCCATCACCTTGTAAATACAAACGTTTTATATATTTTTTAAATAAAGTTTTTAGTAATATGTTTACAATATTTTTACGGATTATAATTATGAATATCTTTTTTAAGCAATCTAGTAGATCAAATATATATATTTAGCCAAGCCTAAAAGCGGAGCTCCAAAAGCATTCTTTTTCTACTGGCATTTACATATAGTGTGCTTGTCATATCACCCATCTGACCTCACTCAAGCTACAGACCCAAGGCTGTAAAAAATAGTATGGAAAGGTGATCTGAGCCAGTGTCACAGTGGATTTGGATCCCCCACAGATTTGCACCCTCCAGTCGAGATCTGCTTGTGGATCAGATTTGGACCCCCTAGTCCAGAACTGCTAGCAGATATGAACCCCCTTTTACGGATTTGGACCCCCACCCCTCCTAAAAACAAGCATTCTATTCAGTAAGGTAATAAAAATTCCTTTGCAAATTGAGTTTGGAGATGTTAAAAAGCAAAAAAAATATATTGAGGTAGGTTTTTTTAAAAAAATAATCTTTAATACTTTGTGTAAAAAAGAACCTGCAACGCTAGTTTGCATTTATAAATTTTTAAAACAAAACATTTCTTAACATCTTAGAGCAATACCTAAGGACATGTCTGTTTCCCCGTTCAACTGTAGGCTACTTAGTTATGGTTTAGAGCCACTAGAAATGGGTGGAGAAGCCTGGTGAATGCTATTTTGAATCAGTATCCGACATCAGACATATAGTGATTCAGATCATCACTTCATAATGAATGCAATTTCAGCTATCCAAAGCCTCCCATGAGACAGTTGGAAATCAGAAATTGTGTATCCTTTGGATATATGTATGCATCAAAAAAATTATGAAAGAAAGATACATGGAAATCAATAAAAATATTTAGATGATATGCATTAAGGCCAAGATATTTCTTTCGATCAGTTACTTCTTGACCTTACTATCGCAAAAAACTGCTTGCTGACATTAAGCTCATCAATCAATGCACCTACAGTGTTTTCAAAAAGAAATCCAGCTGCTTTTCTGGCCAGCCAAGTGCAAGACTATGGCGTTCCATCCCCGCCAAAATTCAACTTTGTATTTTTCATTGTACTTTCTACATTTTATCCTACATAGAACATTTCAACTTCCATTCTCAACATTCAACATTGTAGTTGTTAGCTTCGACATCCAACATTGGCTTTTCGACATGCAACTTACGCGAAGAAGACGTAGTGAAAGCTTTCAACATCCAAGTTCTCGTGTTCGACATTCAACTTTTCCTATTCGACATTCTAGTTTTTTAATTCAACTTTCGTCCGCTGATTAGCGGTCGGTCAAAACTGTGGGCTCATCGACCCGACTCACTACCCCTAGAGTCAACCGCTCAGTGACTTTCCATTGGAGTAGGCCCAGGAGGCACCTTCCACTCCTAGACAGTGTTGTTTCAAGACGGTTTCTTGGAAAAACCGGAAATTAATGAATCACCGGATCAAGGATCACTGGATCAAAGATAAAGGATCAAGGATCAGAGCTAGAAAATTTGGAATTTCAGAAAATTCTGGCCTAGAAAATTGGATTACACCGTACAGGCGAACAAATTACGTCATAGATTTTAACTCGGACATTCCTGGGCCGTAGCCATACGAAAATTGTCACCGAGGCATAGTATACCGAACAAACACCTCTTTAATATTAATTTAACATTACTTTTAATATTATATCCTGTTACAGGAACATCAAAAAGCTTACGACTCTGTGAAACTACTGACACAGCCTGCTTAGATTGTTCTTCATAAGACACACACACAAAGAAGGAAAATGTAAAGTAAAATAAAAATGTTTACTGAGGCAAGTGCCTCGGTTCGCCTCATACTAGCTACAGCTCAGTATACAAACGTTACGACTCGCGTCGTTGTCTGTTTGAGTTTTGTATGGCAGAGTTGAGTCGGTAACTTGTAAAGGTGATTCTTTTAAAAACTACTTTTTCGCGAACAGGTGGAATATCAAGTCAGCTCGATGCCTCAAATTTTACCGGAATTGTTGCGGCTTTCAGAAAAAAGTGATTTACAAGTTTACTTTAAGGCGAATGCGGTCAGCGAAATCATCGCAACTACTTTAGCGAGTCATGCTTAACCTTTGGTGCGGTTCCGATGTGGAAGCTGTCGAGAAACAGAGAATTCAGTGAGAAAAAAGTGGGTCAAACGTCAGAATCATTTATTTTATTGGAAGTGATCTAAAGTGTGGGAATAAACTTTCTGCCTGCTGTTCTTATCGGTGGCAAAAAAAATAACAGCTCTTCCTCGCAAGTTGTCAGGTATTTTCTTAAATAAAATCTCGTAAGAGTAAGAACTGCTTCTACAATCTGTCTTCTTTAGATTTTCGAATTGTTGCTTCCGTGTATACTCCACGGTACTGACCACAACAACTCAGTTGGGCGATGCAATTTTGTCACTTTCGGTATCAATTGGGAATGAAATCAATTGGTAAATGCCTCTCTTGTGAAATCCCGTCGGAAGTACCGAAGTACCGCATAACCTTCAGATGCGGCATTCCATCTGCTCTTCTTTCAAGGATTAGAGTGTACAAATTTGAAGAGATGAAGTAAAAAATTTGATGTTCACATCGGCAGCCTCCAAAATGGCTTCGTGTTTTTATGGCACCGGAAGTCAGATATGCAATCACATACCGGCATGTTATACATACAAATATAAATAAAGAGTCAAGCATTCAGGATAATTTAGAAATTCCACGTGAATCTAACCCCTTGTTACATCTTCGCCAATACAGAGAGCAGCACATCTTAGTCACATAAGATGCATTAAATTTCTTTTCCCTCTAATTTCGAAGCATATGCATAAGTGAATTACCGATAGGGAAGTCGCTTTGTAGCTGTATGTCTCGTAGTCGTAGCTGTCCAAGTAGGTCGGGGCTAATGTAGTCCACTATTTTGAATTCGCTCCGAGTTTCGGTATGCGAAAACTGCACTCCACAAAGTGGTATGGCTTTTTATTCATTATATTTATAACATCTATATGTATAATATGTATTCACATTTGAAGCCGGAAACGCTTTTATGCCAAAACACAACGTACTTGAGCATACGCGGGCCCTTGGTTGAGTCACGCAGGGGTACAATCAATCATATGCATGTCTATTAATTTATGTAATTATTTATTTTGAACTGCACCTTGATCCGGTGATTCATTAATCCGTTGATCCTGTTTTTCCAAGAAACCGTCTTGAAACCACTGTCTAGGGGTGGAGAGTATTTCCTGGACCTTCTCCAATGGAAAGTCACGGAGCGATTGACTCTAGGGGTAGTGAGTCGGGTCGATGAGCCCACAGTTTTGACCGACCGCTAACCAGCGGACGAAAGTTGAATTAAAAAACTAGGATGTCGAATACGAAAAGCTGAATGTCGAACACGAGAACTTGGATGTTGAAAGCTTTCACTACGTCTTCTTCGCGTAAGTTGCATGTCGAAAAGCCAATGTTGGATGTCGAAGCTAACAACTACAATGTTGAATGTTGAGAATGGAAGTTGAAATGTTCTATGTAGGATAAAATCAGATAAAATGTAGAAAGTACAATGAAAAATACAAAGTTGAATTTTGGCGGGGATGGAACGCCATACAAGACTAAGCAACTTGATAATAAAATATTGGGCATTTGGTTGATATCACTATCAAGGTAATTAACAATGAAGTATGAGGATTTAAGGTAATGATTCACCAAAGCAAAAGTGCTGGAAATCCGTGTCAGCAATCTTAACTTGATTTTCTATTTTGCAAGAAAGGTAAGGACTAGTCTCACATTTCCCCATGTACATTTGAAATTGCACAACATACTTCATCAAACATCAAAAATCCCAGTACACATTAGTGCCAAATGTCATCCAAACATACCACAAGATTGGTGTGACCAGCTATGAATAAAATTAATTGAAAGACTGCATGCAGGAAAAGGAAGTCCAAAGGATGTGTACATTAATGAGAAAGAGCTTACTTTAAGTTTAGTAATACTTTGTCATGTGAATACATCTAAGTTGATACAAAAAAAAAGTGCATGACTGGAGAATAATTGGGAGAAAGTAAATTCCCATACAAAGAATATTATCTAATACAGTAATAGCCCACGTATAAGAACCTGGGTTTTAAGAACCTGTTAGGCTAAAATTTTGATTTTAAGCCCCCTCCACATAAGAACCTATTAAGGCTAAAATTTTAAGTTAGGTTTTTATCAGTGGGGTTGCTGTAAAATTGTAAAGGTAGAAACTGCTGAATGAGTTTCTTTGTTATGTTTTGTTAAGGACATATCCTGTACCTGCAGTGAACTGCCTATAGGCATTTCTCTATGGTACAAATAAATGATTTATAGTGTATTATGAGATGATATTTATCATATATATATGGTATATTCAGATAAAATTCATATGAAAATTTAAGAACCTATTTTAAGAACCTTGGTAGCCTAAATTTGCTTTTAGTACCATTTATATAAGAATCTATTTAGGCTAAATTAGAAAATTCTGGTTCTTATACGTGGGCTATTACTGTATTACACATTCTAAAAACTAAGAGGTGAAATTTAAACGTGGCCCAAAGCTAACCTAATCAAATTAAATCAAATACTTGTCTCTTACAAGTCACCCCTGCTTTGAGATTGACACTAAAAATAAAGAAGTAAAATTGAAATACAATCCAAAGCTAACCTAATTAAATTACATACTTGTCACTCACAAGCTACATCTGATTTAAAATTGACACAAATAATGTAATAGATAGGACTTAAAACTGCTTAAAGAAGGTGCATGCATGATGTTCGATGGAACACCATTCCAGTCTGGTATGTAGCGATTATAAAAAGAAAAGCTGAAGGCCATATATATATTTAGCCAGGCCAAGCCTAGAATCGGAGTTGCACACTCTCACCGAGCAACTTCGCATGGCTTTATTTGGGCCACTTTAATTTGTGTCCAAAACAATTGAGCAGCAGCAGGGAAAACGAAGAGTTTTCGATAGCAAACGTTTGCAAAAAAAATACAGACATTCGTGAGTCCTAACTACTTTCAGATGAAAGCGTAACGGAATTCAAAGCGCATTAAAAAAAAAACACTACAAGCGAACAAAGTACGATGCGAGTGTTTTGCTGGAAGAAGGAGAAGGTGGAGAAATTAAACAAGACTAGCTTGTAATAATAATAGCTTGTACTGATTAGTCTAGAAAAATCGGTATTTATTTTGACATAAATGCCCGTAGAAAAGACAATAAAGGGTAAAAACTGATCGTTAAGAGCAGTCAACAGGAATTGACCGCGGTTCAGAAACAACAGAACAACAAACACAAGTATTACAAGAAAACAAAGCACAATACGAATAATATTTCTTCGAAGATTCTTGGAGAAGGTGGAGAAATTAGACAAGTAACAAAAATTGCTTAGCAATTTTGACATAAATGTCCGTAGAAAAGACAAAAAAGAGGTCCACACCTGATCGTTTAGAGCAGTCAACAGGAATCGCTGAGGCAGCAATCACTCGCAACGCGACAGAGCTGAATAATAGCGCCATTTCCCACAAAATCTTTCCTTGGCTGACACAAAACGCTAAAGAGCTTTTATAGTTTTACTGGTACTTCCCATGTCTTCCGAAGAACCTTCTTCAATTAATGATTCTCAGTGGCAAAGCGTCATCCAGTTAACGAAGAAAGCGCTTGCCAAACCACACCAGCATTTCTCTCTCAGACCCGTCCAATATAAAATTTATCAAAGCCAGCCCAGCCAGTCAACCCATTTCGGTGTTTTTAACATCGAAACGCTGATTCTTATCGGTTCAAACAAATTAAGACGACATGTTTATAGACGGCGAAACTTGATATTGTTGTTTACAGGCCGCTTTCGACGAAGATCTCTAAAGCCGCGGCTACACGAGCGAGTTTTTGCTTGCGATGGTGATGCGATTTTTTCAAATTTGTCGCGTCGCCACTGCGCGATGAAAATCACCCGTGTAGCCACCCTCGCACAGGTGATGCGACAGCTCAAAAAATCGCAGAAAAAGAATCGCGAGAAATTAAATGAGTTGAACTTTTCGCGACAAAATCGCGGACTTTGTCACTCGTGTAGCCGCCTTGCAACTTTTTCCTGTGCACTCTTGACAATTTGTGACGCCACCAGCGGTTATCGAGCCAATCAGATGCAAGAACGTCATCAGTGCTTGGATTTTCACAACATGACGGACGTCGAGCAGGACAAAAAATTCTCCGACGAAGAAACTTTGAAATTGATTAAGTTTATGGAAGAGAACCCACAAATTATCAAGGGAAGTTTAACGACAAAACAGAAATTAAAGGAAGAACTTAAGCGAGATCATTTAGGTAAGCCGTATTAATAGAGCAAATTTGAATGCCTAAGTTAAAGTTTTATTTTATATTATTTATTTTTATAACTTCTAGAAAAGTGTATACTGTTTTAGGAGTATATCTATTAAAGTATTAAAGTTTTAACTTTCGCTAATCTATGATGACTGTTGCCGTTTAATTGTCCCCTTTGAACCGGCTTCCCGTAGGCGGCCCGGACAAATCGAGCAGAAACTCACAAAACTTCAACAACTTGTGCCATGGCAATGGAACCACAGACGGTCTTTGAACTGTACTGACTTCGTTTTATTATCAGCCCAATCTTCTTTGACTTTGAATATGATTTTTTTCTCACCAAGAGCACGTAAACAGGATCTAATTTGTATTGTCTCAAAGAAAAAAAAACTACCGGCTGTTCCCTCTGCAGTCCGCATGTAAAATTAAAATTTTGCCAACCTTTCGCAGATAAAACTAATTTACCATTCTCACTTGTCGGTATTTTTTATCATAATTTCGAGGTTTAATTCTACTTGAATTTCTATTTTAACGTTTTCCGTTTCTTATAATCTGCAGGTGATGCGTTTTCATTGGAAGCAATCGACAGAAAAATTCATAATCTGCGAACTTCCATGAGACGACTTGTCAAGAAAGAAGCCGAACTGGAGCAGAACCTTACTGATTCTTCTCAAACTAAGACGCCAAAAAAACAATGGAAATTTTACGATGCAATGCTGTTTCTAAAGAAGGATATCGAGCAAGATTTAGAAAAGGAGAAAAACGATCGTGAGATGGAGATGTCAGATGAAGAAAAGGTGATTCTGGTGGAGTTTTACAAAAATTCACCACACCTGTGGGACACAAGCCTACAGGAGTACAGAGACCGGGATCGAAAAAGGGTTTCCCTGGACAAGCTGGTCAAAGAATTTCGCGAAAAGTACAGCATGAAGCAGCTCACTGATACCTGGAACAAAATGACCACCAAATATCACAGTGAGTCTTTCAAACAAGAAAGTTCTATGAAATCAGGTGCTGGCAAAGAAGAAGTGTATATCACCGATTGGCCCTTTTTCTCCTCCATGGAATTTCTAAAAGACAAAACGGAACCAGAGTTGGGAGTGTCAACCACATTTGACCACATGGCACCTCTGGAGAAGAATAGGATCACAAGAAGAAAACAGGAGGAGGAAAAGGAAAACACTCTTGAGCTCGCCAAAGTGAGAGTTCTTGAAGCTCTTGTTACCCGCTTAGGTGACAAAGGTTCGACAACCGGCAGTGGAGAAATGACCTGGAAAAATGGTTTTGAAGCTGGCTTTCAGGCTGGCTTACAACAGGGCTTTGCTCTTAGTCAATTACAGCCAACTCAACCAAAGCCTGTAAGCCACTTCATGTATCCATTTTCATGTACCACCCCACTTGCAGGTATGCCACATGTACAACAGCCAAACAGCCATTTGCAACCATCTACCTGCCCTGGTACTACTACTATTAACCATACAGACATTCAGTGGAGCATTGACAGTTCTTTGTAAATTATATATGTAAACTCCATTTTTAAGATGGTTCAAACTGTACAAATGTAAAAGATATAAAATATTGTGCATATTTTTCTTTGAAAATTGTTCATTTATTGGATATTACAATGCAAATACATTTTTAAGATGAACAGTTAAAATTGCACATAAGTGCAAAAATATACAAATACTTTTCTGTATGCTGAAAGCACATCCCTGAATGCTTAAATCTTGAAATGCATTCTTTATGTTAAGAAATATTGTTGAATTAATTTATATTATTAAACATGTAATTTGAAACAAATTTGAAATTTCCTGTGCAACATTTACATATTTTCAGACATATATTTATTTATCAATAAATTGCTTGAACATTCAGAATTCTGGATTCCACTGATGACAATGAATGGGCAATGGGAATACCAACAGTGTGATCTCAAGCAAGCAATTTAGAAATGGCACATGATTATTACCAAATCTGCCTTGGCCCTGCTCCCCTTTTGTTGTTTATAATGGTCTAAGGAGAGTCTTCTTTATTTAGGAGAGGGAGGCAAGTTGGTTGATTAATAGCATTGATTTAACTAGATTTCTTAGTTCACCCCTCATTTATAGCTTTATATTATAGCACACCACATTGTCTTTGGTAATAAACAAAAGACTTTGGCCCCCTCACCCTTCACAATTCATGTTCTCTCTCTGTCTCAACACATTGTTTTCAATATTTAAACCATCCAAGGTATTTAGAATATATGAATGGAAAACAAAAGGAAAGAAAAGTTGATTATTTCCAACCAATGAGTATTGTTTCTCAAAGAGGGTGTTCTTTAAAAACATAACTGATTGTTCACGAAAGGAATTAAATACCATCTGTGTTCATTTCATACAAGATGAGCACTCCTCCACTGCCAAGGTACAACACCCTCATTCATCACATATTCAGTGAATTCTTTTCTGATGTTCTTGGCTTCTTGAGTGGCATTATGGTGGCCAAAATCTTCCAGGTTTAGCCATGCATTTGTGTCACCACTGGGAGGAGCACCATCTTCCTGGGGTTCAAATGGAAGATAAATATGGCCAGCCTCTGTCTCAGTGCGTAACCAGTTATGGAGTGTGAGAGCAGCAAGACTTACACATGTTGCGCTTCTGGGCTGCAAAAGGAGGGGCTTTCTGAAGACTCTCCAACGGCTTGCTAGGACCCCAAACGCATTTTCCGAGATCCTCCGGCACCTCGATAGTCTATAGTTAAAAATACGCTTGTCTTCAGTCAGGCCAATTTGCGGATAAGGCTTCATCAAATATGAAGTCAGTCCAAATGCATCATCCCCTACAAAGACATGGGATACGTTCATGCTTCTACCAGGTAATGGTTTTGGAGGGGAATTTCGAGTGGATTGCCTTCATCCTCCAGTGCTTTACGAAAACTATTTCTGTTCCAGTTCCCACCATCTGACATTCTTCCACTCATTCCAACATCAACATTTATAAACTCGTACTCGGGGCCAACAACACCCATCAGGATGATGCTATCAGCACCTTTGTAGTCGTGATATTTCGAACCGGAATTGTTTGGCTGCTCCAGGATAATTCGCTTGCCATCTATCGCACCAAGGACATTAGGTAAATTCCACCTGTTTTCGAATTTGGTAGCAATTTCCTCCCACTCAGTTCTTGACTTAGGGGTTTTGAGAAAAACTGGGCCAAGCTCTTCATAAATTCCCTCGCATACGTCCAAAATAGCCTTTGACACAGTCTGTCGACCAAGTCTGAACTGAAAATGAAGGGACCGAAATGATTCACCAGTCGCTAAAAATCTTAATGCCAGACAACACATCTCGTCTGGTTTGATGCTGTGACGCATGTTGGTGTCCTGTCTAGCTAAACGACAGTGTAACATTTCCACTAATTGTCTAAGCTGTTGCTTTCTCATTCTCATGAGCTCGAAGAAAGCTGGAGTATCTTCGACAGAAATTTCTTGAAAAAGTTGATGAAAAAAGCTTCGCTCTTCCCTCCTGGCTAACCAAGGACGTATCCACTTAGACCGCTTAAGTTTTTCTTTCTCTCTCTGTTTTTCTTCGTCCATTAAAAGGACATATATTGCGGTTAAAACAGCAACATCGTCGCTCGCCATTTTGTTTGTTTATCAACAGATAAACTCAAACCCAGTCTTCCTAAGTCGAGCGAATCACGAAAATTTGTCGCCAAGTGTAGCCACCCCCAGTGTTCTGGCGACGCGACAAAATTTGAAAAAATCGCATCACCATCGCAAGCAAAAAATCGCTCGTGTAGCCGCGGCTTAAAACGTTTTTCAAATTTTGACAACTGTAAGTCAGATTTTGAGACGTGCACATGCACATGCATTTGATCGGTTTTTTTTTACTCGAGCTTTAATGCTTAATTTTACGAGGACTAATTGTGATTACGTGTTATTAAGATAAGGGCAAAAGTTTCTTAACGCTGTTGAGGTACCAAGGTCGAAAAACAGTCAGCCAAGCCGAGTAAAAACACTCGTTCGCTTGCAAAGAAAACAACGTAACAAAACAAACAAACAATTCAACTACTTCTTTGCGTCCAAAACGAGTACAGATGATTGTTATTTATATCCATTCGAGAGAAAAATACAAGTTTCATTCCTGAACAAAAGTAACAACGATTAAACCAAATGTTAAGCTTCTTTTTATTTAATTTACCTCACTGTCCTCCGCTGTGTTGTAGAGGTTTCTACCACTTGAAAATACGTAAGCTTCAGTAAAGTAAAAACAAGCATCCGCAAAAATAGCAAACGGTTTGTCCAAAGAAAGAGCTTTTTCCACAGAGTTTGAGCTACTCGTTCCTCCCATTAACACAGGTGAACTGTTAAGTGACCTTTCTTAGTGAGATGCAAGATGCCGCGGTAAAGTGAAAGCCCTTGAAGCGTTGAATTATACTGTTTTCAACCGCACAATCGATCCAAGTTTGAAGCTTTTCTTGAGAAAAATCGCTCTTCCCTTCATCACTTGAAAATTCACGTTGCGGAGTATCTTTTGACAAGTTCTTAATTTTTATGCTTTTTACGCGAATTTAAAGACAAACTTCGATCGAAGACGATGAAGTTGTTTTGCTCAAAATGAAGAAACCAAGTGAATGTGAAATTACGAGCCGCAGAAAGCGCGCGAAAAATTAAGCCTCGATTTGGTTTGGGTGTCCCACACCTGGCTTGAGCCTGCGATCAAATCGAAAGCAAGTACCTGGTCAGCGGTCAACTTAAAAAAAACAGCTGACCTCGATGAGGTCTCAACTTGAGCCCGCGATATGGTCACGTGACACTGGTCAGCGGATACCTTGTTTTGACAGGTGTCAATTGGCTATGAGATGGATGTCCAGTATCAAAGATGTACGCAGGGTGTACACTGTAAACTAGCTGGTCAGCTGCTGGGCTAGGTGGAGTATGGCCGCCATGTTGGATTATTATGATTATTATTAGGATATTATTAGTTATTGGGCAACACCACCGTCGTCGTCGTCGTCGTCGTCGTCGTCGTCGTGCGCGCCCACGAGCAATACCGCTAGCCATTTTTACCATGAGAAAAGCAGTTGACGGGTTTCTATAGGTATGGTGCTCTGCTTCGCGGCCCTTCGGGCCGCTGGAGCTCCGCTATAATTTTAAATTTAAGATTGTTTGAGAATTTGTTAATAAAGTTTAATTACTAATTTTAGGATCTTTTTAATATTTTTATTACATCAAAATGTTTGCCTATGATAGTGCGTCCGCTAATTTTAGAAAGTGTAATTATGGCGTTGCGTTTGTAGATTTATATTCTAGGATTTTTTAATATTTTCTTTATTTCATCAAAATTTTTAGTTAACAAATAAAAAAGCCTTAACCGTGCTTTGTTCTGTTATAAGGCACGCAAGGAAGTGACGAGAGCACGAAAGAAGTAGAAAGAAGCACGAGCCGTAGGCGAGTGCTTTTAACTACTTCTTGAGTGCTCTCGTCACTTCCTTGCGTGCCTTATAACAGAACAAAGCACGGTTAAGGCTTTTTTATTTGTTTTATAATAAAGAATTTCTTAATTTCCTCAAGCATTCGGCTACAATTTTCGGAAAACTTTATTTTCCAAATCCTACGTGTGGTGTCAGCCGTGCATTTGTACTCTCATAAGGCACGCTAGAACAGACCAATCACAATCCTTGTTAGAATGACTCAATACATTTCATTGGTTAAACACGACCAAAGCTGTCAAAATGTCAAACCATCAAAGTTCAGAAACCATCAAAGTGCTAGTTGTTTTTTAGTCTAAAATCGCGATCAAAAAGCAAATTGTTCAGAGAAATTCGGCGGAATTTTGGCTCATGCATTCGCTAAAAAAGGTGTAACGATCAAGAGCTAGTTTTAAAAGATACTCAGGAAGGTGAATTTTCGAGTTTGAAATGAAAGTGTAAAAGATTTTACTCGTGAAAAGCTTAAAACTTGAATCGGCTTGCATGGCGCCCGGCGTAGCGGGATTGTGTGGTTAAATAACAAAATGATGATTCCACGGCATCATGCAGCTCACCAAAAAGGGTCACAGAACAGTTTACCATTAACTGGAGGAACGAGTAGCTCAAACTTGGAGGACGAAGTTCTTTCTTTGGACAATCCGTTTGCTATGTTCACCGATGCGTATTTTTAAGTGGATGTGTTTTTTCAAGTGATGGAAACCTCTACAACGACAGGTGAATTAAATAAATTTCAGCTTTGAACATTTGGTTTAATTGTTGCTACTTTTGTTCAGGACTGAAACTCGTATTTATCTCTCGACTGGATGTAAATAGTAATCATCTACACTCGTTTTGGACCCAAATTAAGAAATTAGCTTAAGCTTAGTTGAACTGTTTTTTTCGTTTGCTTTGCGAGCGAACGAGTGATTTTACTCCACTTGGCTGACTGTTTTTCGACGTGCCTTTGCAATGTTAACAAAATTTTGCCCTTATTTTATTAACACGTAATTGGAATGAGTCCTCGTAAACCACTTGTGTTTTCAGAAGTTGCTGAAATTGCCCTCGTCGCTGCATGACTCGGACAATTTCAGCAACCTCTGAAAACACGCTTGACATTAATCCTTAACTTTTAATGCTATTATTTGTGGTGTTACTCGAAGAAACATTTTCCAAATCCATTGAGGCTAACCGCTCGTTTTCATACACATTTTCTAGGTCGTACAAGACGTCTGAAAAAAAAATAAAAACCGAGGGAAAAATTCAGATTTTAATTTGGGTCCATGGCGCGACACCGTAGCTGCCCGTGCATCTGTACTCTCATAAGGCACGCTGTTTTAACCAATCGGAGCGCGCGTTATATCGAAACTTTATTATAATCTATGATAGTTGTAAATAGGTATAATTTTTATTGCTATTAATAAAGCTTTTTATTATTATTAAAAAAAAAATGATATTGCCGTTCCAGCGGATAAAAGAATTGTTGAAAAGGAGAATGAGAAAGTTGAAAAGTATCAGGATTTATTATTATTATTATTATTATTATTATTATTATCATCACATTCCATTTCGCGTCAAAGACTGCTAACGAGGCTGCTAACACATATACAACCAAGAGGGCATAATAAGAATAAATTCAACACAAAGAAAATGAAAGAAAAACGACTCAAACATGTCAAAGAAGAAGAGTGGCAAATTGGTAAACGAGGCCAGCTTGTTGGACACCAAAAAAGCCCAGGTGAGGAGGGCGGAGCTAAGCTAAAGCAGTGTCCCGTGCTGAAAACCCAATCATGGCCGGGATGAAAATGTGCATGTTTATCTCACATTTGTTCTTTCTTTCTTTTTCTTTTTTCTTTTTTTTTTTTTAATCTAAAGGTGAATCTTACATTATTTGTTCAGTTTGTATTTGTTCAGTTTACGTGCTTGCTTGTGATGGCTGATCGAGAATTGATCATCTTTCTGGATTAAGGTTTGCTGCGAGCCATGATGTCCTTCACCTCTCCATGAGTGATCGCTCGGTCAATCACTATCAGATCCCTCAGGTATCCGTGGAAGGTTTCATGTTTTCCATGGTCTCGTTTAAGCCCAATGTCGTATAAAGTATGGCCAGTTGGGTTCAGATCTATGTTCTGCGCTGGGTCCGTTATACGTTTGATGCCAGTTTGGGTTCCATTTTGGTAAAGCTTTGCAACTCGGCCTTCGCGACTCCATGTCAATGCAACGTGTGTCCACTGATTGATAACGATTTTCCTTTAAGCGCAAAACAAAACATGGGTAGAAAAGCCAGAATGAGGCAGAGAATCGAATATTTTACACTAAACATGGATGGTTAAGAGTCCTGTGAGTTACGATAAGTGTATTTTACCAAGTAAAGTTAGATCCCGACTGTCAAGGAAGCCCCAAGAACAAACATTCATAATTATGAATTTTCTATTAAAGCTTTCCTTTATAACCAAGCTATTCCCAACTGGTTTTCTTAACAGCCGTCAATTTTTAATCAGTTAATCTTTAGATCAGTTTAAAATAACGCTTTCATTTCAATATTTTACACTTTTTATCGCCTTCGTGCGTGAAAACGCTTGGCTTAATATGAGCAAGAAGTTCTGGACTTACTTTCCAGGAAATCCAGAAAAGATGAAGAGTCGAAGGTCTGCCCAAAGGTTTCGTTGAATTATGTATAGCCTGAATTGGTAAGGCGGGGACCAGTCAGAGTAAATATGAATCGGGCGGAGATCAGGAAGGGATAAAACTTTTATCCAGCACAGAATGGAGAAGCTGACTTTTTGTAATGGGATTGCTGGGGTTTCTGCGTAGGAATAATTTCCAGTCAAGAACAGGACTTTTCGGCCGTCAACAGTTTGGTACGAGCCTCCGTGCACACTGGTGATAGAAAAAAAGATGTATGTTTTCAAAAGTTGGCTGCAATGTTTCGTTTTGCTTTATTTGTTTGCCCACCTGCAGTCGCTTGAGAGTTTGAGAGTTTCGGAAATTATTTGATCTTTCTGTACGCTGTGTATGGCTATGTACAGTGGAACCCCGCCTTACGGCC
Source organism: Pachyseris speciosa (assembly GCA_016490735.1). Classification (NCBI taxonomy): domain Eukaryota; kingdom Metazoa; phylum Cnidaria; class Anthozoa; order Scleractinia; family Pachyseridae; genus Pachyseris; species Pachyseris speciosa. The sequence continues at coordinate 385,972 of JAEMWC010000402.1, forward strand.
ACCTCGTTATTACGACCACTTTTTTGGCCGCTCGGCAAAACGACCATACATTTTCTTGTAAAAAAAAACCCTCGTTAATACGGCCAGTTTTTTTGGCCCATTGGTGACCGTATTAACGGGGTTCCACTGTACTGAGAAATCTGCATGAGAAGATGTACTGCATGTACACGGATTTGATTAAGGGGGATTTGATTAAGGGGGAGATATAGCTGGATGTAGAAATTGAAAATGGAAAAGAAGACATACACAGATACCCAGACAGTCAACTACAACAAGACGGGTGCACGTCAGGTTGAGGGCAGACTGTTTGGTGTTCGTCCATTAATTTTTAACCTCCAAATTTAATTTTCAATCACTTTAAAAGCTTTATTTGCTCTCCTTCCCTTAAAATCAATTCCCCCCCCCCCCCCCCCACCTCCCCACTTTTCCTCTTCTTCATAAACACTGAGATGTTTATGGCGTAGTGCTAAAAAACCTATGATGGTGTTTTTAGAAGATAATAAGTAGTCAAAAAGCCGACAAAAACATGGCATTCAGTGTAACTCCCCCTTAAACCATTTTGTTCTTTCCCATTCGTTTCCACTTGTAATGAGGCCAACGAACGGCTTCGCATTTCCTTACCTCAGAAATGGATCTGATCCATTAAGCGTCCAGTGAAAAGGAAATCCTTTGAGGAAAAACAAACGATCAATCAAGGCGCTCAAGCAATTTAAGGCCTAGGTTTCGAAATGTGTTCAGAAATATGGTTGATCGCCAATATCTTTCTCCAGATTACCTAGAATCAGATGAAACTTTCCCTGAAGATAAATCTTGTTGTCCTCTTTTGCCTTAACGTATAATTTCAATCACGTGACCATTCCATGATCAAAATTTGAAAAACTCTTAAATCAGCGATTGGTGGCGGATTTTATTTTTACAGATTAACAAATTAGCTTTTCTAATGGAAATTAAACATATCTAAGCTTTCTTCGCTTGGATTGCTTGTTTTTAAATTATTAACAGCCAAAGGTTGAATTCTGGGCAGAAAAATGATCTTTGTCCTCATAATTTTTTTGTTGAGAGCAATGGACGGTCACTCCAAACGTCAGATGCTGGAAAATTTATTAATATGAATAAGAACGCGTTTTTATTCTATATTATATCCTACAACCGTCACCTACTCCTCAAATAAGGGATTTTTTTTTCAATGAAAAGATGACGTGACACGTCACGTGATCTATGATAACGTCTATTATACTTGAAAATTTCAAGGACGATGACAACTTCCTATGTGCCGAATTCGTTTCAGTACCATTCCTCTGGGCTGTTACATTACATTATAAAAACTCCGGAAAACATTTCGAACCAGAGAAATATTTTTTATGTCGGTTTTCTTTAGATTGGTTCTAGCTTTTAAAGGAAACTAGCCCAATGTTTTTCTCAATTATATAGCGCGATTTCGAAAATGATCATTAGAATTATAAGAAATCGAATTTATGGTAGCGTAATGAACCTAGTACATATGGAGTACGTAGTTTATCGGGCCCGAA
>JAEMWC010000402.1:402500-522500 GCA_016490735.1 Pachyseris speciosa
ATCGCACGAATATCGCCTTAACTGCTAGTTGTGAGCACGAAATGAAATGCCCTTTAAATTTGGATATCCAATAAATGCAAGAAACGTAGCGATTTTTACCAAATATGGCCTTTTGAGTTTGGACAAGAACGAAACTGGCCGTTTTCAACGTCAAAGAGAAACACCAAAAATGCCCCTTTTTGCCTTCATGTTTCTTAGGGAAATCATCGTCCAAAAACCAAAATTCAACCATCATAACAAAATTCAGTCCTTTTTCTAGCTTAGAAATGTTTTTTTTTGTTCATATTCTTCTCCCGAGCGTAGATACAGCCTTTTGTTCCAGTGCATTCGGGCCTTCCCGACATTTTCAACATCTTGAGCGCATTGCATGCTGGGAACTAACGAGAATTTTTGACAGCGCCCGTTCCTTCCCCCAATTCTTTCACATAGCCACTCCGACCTACCGCCAAAATTTCCTGCTCGTAGTCATCTTCAGTACACAGAAATTCCAAAATATGTGGCGGTAGGTCGAGAAATTCATCAATAGTCGAGTCCCAAAGGTACTAAGTGTTCGACCGGCCAAACTCCCAGTTCGTCGAGTAACAAGCCAAATTCAACAACAAAGTACATCACCTTGCTCGATTCTTTGAGAAAGTGGACTCTTAGCTACCGTCACGCTTAATGATGCTCATCAGGCAGCCGCTAAAGATGAAAAATGGCTGTAAATTTAGCAGAAATCGCAAGCAAACCCAACTTGGGCCATTGTTGTCGCTTCACGGATAAAAAATAGCTACGTCAAAATGACGTTTTCAGAAACCTTGAGCCTCCAGTGGCTTAGGACAGCACCACTTTTCCCTGGTAGTTCAAATAAAGAGTCACGAATTGCTATTCATCGTTTATAGGTGGAAAATCACTCCGAAAATGTAAAAACCTGCGGTAGTCAATGGGTTAAATTCTTTCCTCGTCAAACTCTGTCACCTAGTTGCAGGTGACTCAACAGTATCCCTGGGACTTTACCAGTTTAGTCCATTTATGATGACCTCTTCGTAAACACAGTTACCCCGGTTACGTCACTGGTGGACGATGACAATAGAGAGGTTTAAGATGATGATCATTCACGTTCATGACCAACGGCAAACTAGACGTAAGGTTCTCGTTTACGTTTTCTCAACGCAAAACTGTTCATCTTTACTTAGGAAAATCAAACAGGAAACGACAAACCCATGAAAATCGTGGTCGAGTGATAATTTATGCCGTTTGCCTTGGCAAAATTTCAAATATCTAATGAAAAAATCCCTAAATAGCTTTAGCTTCTAGAATTTGCACATTTATTGCCCCAATTTTCCACTCAAAGGACAATGAATTGAAAGAAATGTTTTTCTCATCTAAACATATCAATCCATCCTTGCCGTTATACAATGTTGGCCTAAAAATTGGTGGTTTTTCTAACTTAAATACGCCCTTTCCATTTCTGGAAACCATATAGCACCGGCTACAACGGTTTACAATAGATGGTCTCATGACCAATTGTTTCATTTAAGCCTATTTCCCATTAAATGTTAATCAGAACAACAACGGAATCTTTCTTTTACCTTTACATAACGATCCATTTCCATTTTTACATTCATTTATATCTGTGTGTATAACACAATATTTATGAAGTTTAGACTTTTTAGCAAAATTTTCAAACTTCCTTCTTTCAACTGCCAGTTTCACAAAAAACTATTTTTGTCCTAGGGTTACTGGCTAGTTGATGCTGCGAGGACCTATGCACAATGCGCACTACCATGCGCTAGTGATTGGCTGGCGTCCCATTTATACTGATCCCTGAGTATTGATCCCATACTAGATTGAAGACAATTATTCCTAATTCTTAAATGTGTTTATTGATTGACTGTCTTTGAACCCCAAGAATTTCTCTGCAAAAATATGAAACATCAAAAGAAAAGTACAAAGCATAAATTGATCTCCAATAAACTGAGACTTAATAATTTCAATCCCTTAATTACGTGGGATGCGTAACGACCACGTTATAAATTCGGTCGTTTTCTCCAGTAATCGACACGTTTTTTTTTAACCAATCAGAATCCACAAACTGCGTATAGTACTTAGGGGCTCTAGAGAGCCAGGTTTTGTCACCAGCGAGGAAGTTTATATTTAATTTCAAAATGGCTTCTGTTTATTTTGCGTGAATTTACAAGAATGATGGTAGTTCGCCAGTCTCGGAACGAAATCACTGCTAATCAACATAATAAGTTGTATGAAACACTATACAGCTTAAACTGTGGAATTTTTAATAATCGTCGTTTTAACACTCCAAAACAACTTAAGCTGATCGGCAATTGTAGTCTGTGAAAATCGTCAGTTCGATTGAATGAATTCTGCGCTCCAAAGTGTCTCGCAAATCGCCTGCATTTCTTTCGCGTAGCTTTACTCTGGGCGAAAATTGAGCGCTTTCGCTCATCTAGAAACCCTTAAGCGACCCTCTATTAAGCGGTCACCTTCTATTAAACGGACACTCACCAAAGTCCCTAAAAACGGTTCCCTTATTAATTGTAAATTAAGCCGACGCGGTTACCATTTAGAATTACCAGTTGGCTAATTGTATTAAGCGGTCACGTAGTTAATTACAATGTGGTATTTAGACACAACGATACGCATGATGCAAATGTAATGTAGTTTACAACAAAGACGATTGCCTATTTTGTGTTACTGTTGTTGTTAACCGGTACAGTATACTGTAAACATGCTACAGTCTCATTTTTATCATGTTACATAAGCTAACTACATTTTGGAAAATCTCTTTTAAGCGGTCAACATCTATTAAGCGGCCCGAGGGGTGGCGGGGGAGGGGTAATTGGGTCAATTTCTGCTGGGTATGTGTCGCTGGCCTCTCAGAACCCCTACCCTATTATAGTCTATTCTGTGGCCAATTATAGACCCCATTTTAGTCACTTTTGGGCAAATGTAATTTTCGTGATCCCAACTTAGTCACTTTTTGTTTGTGCATCTACCTTATAACGCCTTTTAAGTAGGTCATCCTAAAATGAATTGACACATTTGTTAAAGTAAGTGTAGGACACTTTTCAAACTCCCGAAAATGTGCGACCCCATTCTAGAAACTCTATTGAAAATGCAACCCCATTATAGTCAATCCAGTCGTGAAAATGCGACCCCATCCAGCGGCACATCCCCATTAGCCTATTACTAGGAAGTGCCCCCTGGGTTAAGCGGTCAGTTGGCTCTTTCCCGTGGGTGACCGCTTAATAGAGGTTCGACTGTATTCTGCTGATGTTTTGTGAATTGATCCGTGACTCAAACTTGTGTTTTTTACGTATCGAACCAACAAGTTTACCAATCGAATTAGTATGTTTACTTGTTGCGTTCTATATCTTCTGTAGTTGCTGGCATTTATTTGCTTTGGTACTGTGTGTGCTTCTAAGAATCAAATCCGCGAGTGTGTTACTTGTAATCATGTTTTGCATCGTCCGTAGCCTTTGATTGACAGCAAAACGATTCTGTTGCGTGTTATTGTTTGTCCTTTGTGCTTACGACAGACCTGTAATCACGTGCAAAACATCTCTCTGCTGTGCGTCATCAATTTCAGTCACGCAAGTGAAAAAAATAAAATCATCAACCATTCAATAGATAAGGTCAAGAAATTGTGATAGTATAGAAGAGTAAAAAATAAACAAATATGCCAAAGTCTCAGGGCCCTGCGATATCCCGTACTCGATCAATCTGGCAAAATGTACCACTCAAAATTATTTTCACCTACAAGATGGCGGCCGGAAACGAGTTAAAACATATGTTTCTTACTTAAGCTATCTCTTAGGCATTGTTCTCTCTGTTGAGCTTTCAAACATTCCCATAGACGCTTCTCTTACCATATTGGCCTTCAAACCTCAAAAACACACGGTGAATCGATGTGTCTTCATGTAAGTGACATGCTTCTGAGCAGACATCTTTATGTCAAGCACTGTGAAAAACTCTAAAATTCAAACTGCTCTATATTCAAAACAAAGCAAGCTAACGAGATGAAAACGTGCAAGCAGATACATTTCTAAAATGTCTTTTACGTGATGAAGATAAAAATGCAAAAGTCTGTTTACTTATGAATTTTAGGTTTTTGACATCACGTGAAAACCATCTATAAACATGATCATTAACATTCATTCGTTCTAAACTAATAGTCTCTCCATCAAATAGTGCAACCCACGTAAACGCCAAACAGGCGTCTTGTTCCTTTTAAGTCAGCGGCCTGTTCCAATTAAAGTTTTCTCTTTTTAAGTTCTTTCTTTCTTTATATCCAGACTAATACCACCCCTGGAGAAAGCGGGCTCAGCAGTGCCGATTATTAATTTCACTTTATGTACAGTTTGTTTGGTATTGATTTCCTTTAGTCTCTCTTAAAGAAATGAACTGATTTTAAAACTCTTGTAGGGAAAGTGTTTGTGATGGTTTAATTTATGCAATTAATACTTTGTAATTACTGATTTATTGTTAACAACAATGTATGGCACATGCAAACTGGCAAACAAAAGCGCCCTCATAGGAGTCGACCCTGTAGCAACTGCGAACTCCAGCGCAATAATTAGAGACCAATGTTCATCTAAAATGCATGGTAAGCCGCGATAATCTTTGCTCGTACATACATACATACATACTTACTCTTGCAAGTGCTGCCATTTCCCGTGTAACCTTTATGGCAAGTGCAAATAAACGAGCCAATGGTATTGGTGCAATATGCGTGAGGTGAGCAATTATTGGATCCGCCAGCAATTAAACCTGAGCACTCATCAGCATCTAAAATAAGAGTATTGTTCAAGATCTTATTTTCTTTCTTACTTATTTTCTTCCTTCAAATGGACAAGATACTCATGTACACCAGTAGTATAGGAGTTGGGGGTATGAGCGCAAATTGCGCTCTTACCCAACCAACTCCTATACTACTCGCCATTTGTTGGTAATCTATATGTTTTATAAATTTCTGGTACCGGCACATGATGAAATCTATAGTTGTTTAATCTGAAATTCTCGGAAAAATCACCAAGCGTGACATTCTCGGAAAAACAGTACTTGGGGGTTTCAGCGCAAAAATTAATTTAGGGGGTGTTTTAGCAAAATGATCTCGTATTTTGCAATCTATAGTTTATTAAAAATGCGTGACTTTCTCGGAAAAATCACCAAGCGTGACATTCTCGGAAAAACAGGGAACCCCCAAGTACTATTCACCGTTCGATGGAATTAACCCTATAAAAAATAGCAAAACTGGTGGCCACCAGAACCTCTCATGAGGGACTTAATTTGGAATTTGTATCACCACCCGTCCCTCATGAGAGGTTTTTTTGTTTTTTGTATTCCCACCTCCACACCACCAGAGCACTATCATTTATGTTCCCACCACCACTCCGCTCTGGCCCTATCAGACCCTCTTAGGGCCAAGTATTTGTTTAATTATTTTTTTCACCCTCCGGCTTGAGGTTGAACCGGCACTTCTGTCAAGCCTAAGCTCCACTATAGCTCTACCCATCAACCCGACACCATCTCAGGGTGATTTTTTGTGTTTTTAACCCATGGAATAACGGCGGGGGTTTTTCGTTATTCCACGGGGTGGCTTGTATACATTTCGCTAACGAAAGGCCCCCGCTTTTTCCAATCGTTAGATACTTTGTATACAAGCCACCCTTTATCTGTGTAAAACAACCCTTATATTTGCGTTTGTATTTTCATTTTTATGCTTGTGGTACATAAATGAAATTTACAAAGATAAAAAATAATACGCATGTGTAAAAAGCGAAAAATCTGACGTAGTTTGATGACTCGTTCGAAAGGGAAACCCCCCAAAAATGTTCCTGTCTCATATGCTAATTCTTCGGGTAAAGGGTCAGAAAGAGGGCAGTATTTTAAATTAAATATACAACAAAACTCACAATACTATCCTGAACTAGGCAAATCAGTGGGTTTGAGGCGATAAAAACACCACAGCTATGGCGTGACGTCAACAGCTAGATTTCATAATGTCCGTACGCATAGCTTGTCACGCCATTATCATGAATATACCGCTTGTCGTCAAAGCAGCTGAGTGATACTTTATTTATCTCATAACTTCCTAGTTGATGGTTTTGGCTTCTGATTGTTTTCATTCTATGATGCAACTGTTTATTATCAAATAGTGTCTCTTTATAATTTTCATGTTTGATGTTATTTTTTAATAATATTCTTCCTAATTCCTTTAGCAGTCTTACCTCCTTTTCGGTTGTCTTTCATGTAGCTATACATTTTCGATCGTAGACCGATGAATTCACAAATTGGAACTCCTGCAGCCTCATCTTTGAATTTACCAATTACTTTTTTATTTGACTTACTAAAATACGGTGAGCTTTCAGGGTAGTCGCTGTTATCGAATTTATCTTTATCGTTCCAGAAATTTCTATAGACGTCTTGGGTTTCAATTTCATAGGTCAATGAGTCTGTGTCTGTGAAGAGCAGCTTCGCCTTGTTTCCATACTTCTCTTTAATGTAGTTGTAATGGAAATCGTACATCAGTGTCTTGCTTAGATCAAGGATACACATTCCTACATATGCTGGCCGGTTTAAAGTAAGTGTTTCTTTTATCTTATGAACAGCTACCAAATTTTCATTGAAGATTTTACTGCTAACATATGTCGGTTTAGCAGCAATTCTTAATAGTTTCTTTTCATCGGTGACTAATTTGACGTCTACTCGCTTTCTGAGGTTTTCCATCGTTTTTCCAAATACACTGTTATTCATCAGCTTGAAGAAGTCTTTCTCAAAGGCATTTTTAGCATCAGTACTTTTCTGAGTGTTGAAGTCGATGTACTGTCTGAGCTAAGGGGACTGATTGAACTCTAGAACTCGATGGACTTTAGTTATTTTCAAACCGAGATCAGTGTATAATTGGAGGTTCCTATAATGGAGCACGTATTTTTCTTTGTTGCTTAATGTTGGTATTATTTTATGTACCAAACCAGTTGATATATTGAATTTGCTAGCTATTTTCTTACAATAATCTGATAGCATGTCCCCAGCTACTTTGACCTTTTCCGGTCCCAGTGGATAGTCATTGTGAAGATCATGTAACTCTTGGGGGTATTCTAAATCAACTTCAAGTATCAAACCTTTGTTGCTGTCTTCTTTATACTTAGCCAGGTCTAAATTATTGATCTGTTTTTGTGTCATCCATCTGAATCCGCCTGTTGGTAAATATTGACTCATAGCCCAACCATACAAATTATTAGCATCGAGATACATGATGTACTTCGAGGGCGCCTTCTCATCGTATTCTTTCATGTATTTATTATTTGCTCTTCCATATCGGTTTGCTATATAACTGATTCCTCCACGCATACCCTTTTCAATGAATTGAAACATATCAATATCAACCATAAGCTCTAGTTTAATGTCAGTCATTTTAAGCATGGCGTCCCAAGATAAACCGGGAGATGTGAAATAGTGACACGGGTCCAGTTTATAGTACTCAAGGCATGTTTTTCTGAAGTTTTCAAATACATCAGCCAGTAGGAGTACATCTGTTTTAAGGTACAGGTCATGATAATCGCCCATATTTTTGATTGAGAATGTATTCCACACATTTTGAGCATGCGCATAGTCTTCATCTGAGATATGTTCATCACTTAATATGCTGTAAAATTCTTCCTTTGTTGGAAGCTTTTCATTGAATTTATCGAAACCATCCATATAGTCATAAGGATAAACACCTTTTTGCGCCATCAAATTAAGATCCTTTCCCTTGAACTCTTGTGAGGTGTATTTTAAGGCTTCTTTGGAAGATTGCTGACAAGTTTTTCCAAACTGGAGCTCATGAATTGGAAACTATCAATGAAGGTCAAGTGATTACCAAGCATGAAAGCCATATACTTCTCCATGTTATTTGGGATAGCATTGATATTCATTTGACAGTCTTCACCTTTCTTGTTTTTGTAAGTGTGCTTCTTAACAATGGCTCCAATCTCCTGCATAATAAAATGACTATCATAGCCTCTTAGATTGTGAAATATGACTGGTATCTTTATTTCATCTGGGTTCACTCTGAGTTTCAGATTACAATCTTGGTGAGCAGAACCTCTATACTTGCCGGTAATATGACAATGATCTCGAACTCGGATATCTTTGTCAGTATATTTTTTATCACAAATGTGACAAACTTTGGCTTTTTGGAATTTCTCTTCATCATCTTTAGTCATTTTCACTGGTTTGTTAAAATTTTTTTCACAACATTCTTGCAATATTTGACTTCCTCCAGCATAGCTTCTATAAATTTGTACACAGCCTTTTCACCCCTGTATATTACTGCTGGTTTGCTGTATTTATCATCATAACAACAAACTACTTTATAGCCATAGCCACAGTCAGTATGCTTCTGATAAGCCTCTGTATATGATTTATCACTGTTGGGTTGGCAACCGTGTATTTTTTCAGTGATGGCCTCAAAATCAGCATAGATCACAAATGGTACCTGCTGTTGTTTATGAAAGTTGTTGAATTTCAGTATGTTGTTATCTTTGTTTGGCATTTTTATTGCCTGTGTGCCATTTACTTGCATGCAGTTGTCCTTGTGATCATTCAGAACCCTTTCAGAGCTGCAGCATTGAAGACAGTGCATACAAAAGTGTTTTCTTTCTTTGTGCTTTGTTTGATTGTACATAAACTTATTGAAATCTTTGATTAGCACATAATGCTTGTTTTCATTTTCAGTTATTAGAAGCAGATTCAAGCAGTCTGCATATTTCTCTTTTGATACATATATTGGATAAGGTTGTTTCTCCTCATAACCAAATACATTGATGTTGATCTCATTTTGTTTTTCTATTTTGTTGTACTGTTTGTTAGTTACTGGAAATTCAATACCAGTGTAATCCAATTTTTCAATGTATTTTTTGTCAACTTTTTTAATCCTCTGTGGATCTTTGTCTTGTGGGTTCAGGTGTCTGATGTGGCACCATCGGAAGCATTCATTATCCTCATTTTTCAAGTTAATTAAACCTTTTTTATTTCGTAATTCTGCTGGCAGTTTTATGTATGAAGAACCTCTCATCGGTTGATATTTCACAACATTAAGATAATGGCTGTCAACAGATTCAATTGTCCAACCAGAACCTTCAGATACCCAAACTGCAATCTTATTCATTATTTGGTCTTTTGACAACTGTAGTGATTCAGTTACTTCCAGATTATTCACAATTGTTTGAGCTACACTGTTGAAATATGCGGTTTTGAATTCTATTTCTCCGTCAGTCATTTTTGCAAATGTTACCTTTAGCGTTTCAACAAATTTCAGTCCTTTCATTTCATTCAACAATTTTATAATATTATATGCAACAGCCTTTCTTGTGTTTTGCAGTTGCGCAAGCGGGTCTTTGTTATTTTTTATACTGATTTCATAAGACTCAGTGAAGCCCTTTAGAGCTTTCTCTGTTTGTATAATCTTAGTCCTGGGTGTAGGTGTTGGTTTTTGAACTACCTTTTTGGTTCTGGGGGTTGGGACCGGTCTCTTTTTCAATTGTTCTATTTCTTCCAACCATTCTTTTGGTGGTGCTGGTAATCTTTTCCTCTCGAAATAATCAACCAATTGTTTCACTGTTGGTCTTTGCGTTGTTCTCTTCAGTTTTTTAGTTTTTGGTGGAGGGACTGGTTTGTCATCATCCACGATAACGATTTTTGGCTTATTCTGTTGCTTCAATAGCATTTTAATTAATTCAGTTTTACTCAGTTTTTCAAGACTTTTCTTATCCATACTAATGGGTGAGATTATTTTTTCCATTTATATAATAACTATATAAATATTTTTGTTTAACTAGTTTTAATACGCGTTTAAGTAGGACCAATAATTCAAGTGATCCAAATACTGGATCCTTTGAACACTTTTAAATTTTATTTTTTTTTATGCTTTTTTGTTTTTATGTGAAGCGTTTTACCGGCCATTGTGTAATTTTTACCATTATTACAAACTTCACAGAACCATTTTTTATTTAACATGTAGGTAGTCTTGTGTTTTTTTCTTTCCTCATCGCTGAGAACTCTAGGCCTTCCCCGACCTCTCTTAACATTTTTATTCTCCATATAATATACTACTATATTTATTTTTAATTAGTTTGTTTTAAATCTGTCCTTCGTGATAAGTATGTTTTGCTTTCTTCCAAGTGCTTAGTTATTTCATAAATTAAGTCTTCAAAACAGTTGCTAATGATGTATCTGCACTTATTTTTCTCATACATTTTCTTCATATTAACTTGTTTGTCCGATACTTGATACACACCAGTAGGGCTTTTAAATTCAAGACAAAGAGCATTGTATTTTCTAGTGGGATTCAACAACATCAAATCACATTGACCAGCCATATATCCTTTGTTATAACTTCTGATTCTCATGTTGGAATTTATTTGATTTTCACCAAGACCGACAATCATTAAAGCATCTTCATATTTTTTTCTGATGAATGATACAATCTTGCAGTGTAGATCATTTTCACTTTCAATCATCAGCATGTTATTACTTCTATCATTAAACTGATTGTAATATCCCTGTTTTCTGATTGATGGTAATACTTTTGATGTAACCCAATGTTTGAATTTTACTGCTTCTTGTTTTTTAGAAGACAATATTAGTGAATAAAGTCCTGATTCATTTATAAAAAAACATTTGAAAGTTTTTTCGATGGTCTCAGCATGAGGTAACGTTTTGTTACATCGTGAATCAGTGGTCTCCGTTTTGGTCTCCGTTTTGGTCCCCCGTGAATTTGTGATTATTTTGAGGTCTATCAAGATTTTATCATCAGATACAACATGATTTCTGATTGCTCTTTGTGGATTTTTATAGTCAAGAATATTAGCTATGTCTCTACCTCTGAACCATAAATCATTTTTATCATCAAGATAACAATCTATTGATACATCTAATTCTTTATTATCGTAGGAATATTTTTGCATTTGTATATTATATTATAATAATTTATTTTTAATATATTTTCGACCTGTGTTTAAATATAGTCAGGAATAATAATATTCTTGGCTACCATGAGCAAATAACAGTATGTACTGTAGTATCTTCTATTATATATATGTTAGATAATTTTTCTCTTTATAATATTTCTTTTAAATCCCTAAATGGTATCCAACTGTTAAATTCGTCACTATAACCCTTCCACTTCACCAATGCTTGTTTTTTCTTATAGTCTCTGCGAATGACTTTATCGATACGGAAAACATCCTGTCTGGCTTTTAACAATTCAGGTTCATAAAAACTCCCTTCAATATCTTCACCTTTCAGATCCTTTATTTTGTATGTTATTGGATTAGTGTATTGGATTTTATCAACTGTGAACACTTCTTCTGTCCAATTTGGCGTGTAACCCTTGTCAAACACATTCCGTTTATACTTAGATATTCGGACCTTATCACCTATTTTAAATTTTGTTTTCTGTTTTAATGGCTCCATATCACCATATAGATTAAAGTAAACAGTTCCTTCATTCCTCTTATCAGATGCTTCAACGGGTGTCATCTTTATGCTTGAATGTTTGGTATTATTATACTGTTTCACTAATTTTGGTAACATGTCTAAATACTGTGTATTACCTCGAACAGTCAACTGCTTCCACATTTTGGACTTCATTGTCCTATTCCATCTTTCAACTACTGATGACTTCTCTTCATTCTCAGTTGAGTACATCTGTACACTATGTTTCTCTAGCAAGTCCTTCAAGTGTTTGTTGTAAAACTCTTTTCCCTTGTCAACCCATAGATATTGTGGTTTTCTGCCTTCCTTGAATATTGTTTTGAATGCTTCAGTGACAGATTCACCTTTCTTATCCTTTAATGGGACAATCCAACCATATTTGCTGAAGACATCAATAACCATAAGAAGATATCGATAACCTTTATTCCATTTACTGAACTGTTGCATTTCAACTAGATCACTTGCCCATATTTCATCAATTTTATTTACAATCACACGCCGCCGAGTGAAATTTCGTTTTATGGGTGCATGTAATTCATCTGCTAATTTTTCTTGCCAGTTTTCTTCACTCGACAGCTTTTTCCGTTTTTTGAAACACCAAGACCAAGTTTCTGTTTTTTGTCGATTAAGAATCTAGCTGTTTGACCCCATTTTGGCATCTCACCATAAGGAATCTGATCAAGTGACTTGATCATTGTTCTATCACAATCACCTTTGTCTTTTTTCATGTCATAACAAATATCATGGTAAGCTGCAATCTCATCTACTTTATTGTAAGGTAGGACATTCCATTTTAACACCTCTCCAGTCAATGGATCATATTCCAGTTGTTCATCCAATGGATTATAAGGGCCCATATATTTATACTTACTTGGAGTCCAACCTGCTTTTGGTTTAGGAAGCTTGCCAATAACCTTATGAATATCAATAGCACCACCACGTGTATAATCAATGCCTTTAATATCTGTTTTATGGGTTTGTCTCTTGTCAGCACGCTTTGGACGTATTTTTGTACTTAAATCAAATGCTTTTTTTCCAACTGAACTAATAGCCGGCTTTGCTAGGGAAAGTCCTTTGTCAATCAAATACTGTTGATTTTTTGGACTTCTGAGAGCTTCTGAAGCGTAATATCTTCCAGCTTGCAATGCCTTTTTACCAATCATTGGAGCCGCATGACCAAGCAAATCTAATCCAGTTGTTAATAATGTTGATCCTATGCCCGCCCCTTCAGACGGGCTATTCAGTTTCCCCGATTTCTGACGAATTTGGTCTTTGTTATCCACACTCAGCACAAGTGCATTTCATCATTGTTCTACCATTTTTGGTTTTCATATATCTTTCACTTCCTGGAACACATTCAGTGACCTTCTTCTGTTTCACACAATAAGACTTCATATACCAATAGGTTAGATATTTTCGAAGTAATCTATAATGAATCTGTGATTGACACTCACATCTGCTGGATTGAATTTGGAATTGTGTATTGTGTTCGGAATCGATTTACCATTCTGTCTCTCAAGAAGATAGTACAAACACCAATATCCACACAATACTGAATCCCTTTCTTGTATCTCATCTCCGGAGTATTCAAGTTGTTTTCCACTTGTAGCCATGTATTTCTGTACTTCTGTTGGCATCATTAAACCAAATGAGTCAAAGTATTCACAGTATCTATCACCAATTCGATAACATACCCAGTGACTACCAGGTCCAATCTGACTGTCGAGATTGACTATTCCACATTCATTGTTTCTCATCAGGTTTGGCAGATTGTCTCTTGAAAATACTCCTCTAAAATGTTTTATTCCAAGTTGTTTCACCCAATTGATTAAATCAAAGTTGGATAAGGGTTTGTTTGTGAATTTTAAAGTATTGTTCCTAGAATTGGGATTGAATTGAATGGACTGTTTTTGCCCAGTAGAAGTCCTTTTCCTTTGGTTTTTCTTTTTTTTTCATTCCCATGCCTATTGGGTTATCCCATGTACCAAAAACAGGAGGGGATTGCCATGGAATCATAGCATGTTTTCCACCACTTTTATTTTTATTTATTGCAATGGAATCTGGAACATGAACTGGTAATGACCGTCTTGGACGGCTGCTTTCAACATGCAAACCTTTTCCAGTTAATTTTCTAATTGCTTCTATGGCTAAAGGAATTCCAATACTGGCGAGTATTGTTCCAATACCATTTCCAATCTGTGTTTTTGTTGGTTTGATAGCAAGTTGTCCACCAGACTGCATCGCATTGACAAGATCAGCCATTTGTCTCACATTCAATAAATTTCTAAAATTCAATAGTTGGGACAAGTTTTCATTGGGAATAATGAATCCTCCTTTTTGTTTCTTTCCAAATAATTTATCAATGCCGAGACTTGCTAATGAAGAAAGAGCACCTGTGGCCAATGCTGGAGCTGCCTTTGCAACTGCCTTACCTGCATATGGCAATAGTCTTGTTCCAAGTGAAAATAGACTTGACCAAAGAGAACCTCCATGTACAACAGCCTTTCTGATTTGACTTTTTGATATCTTGATGTCTGAACCTTTTCCTGATCTACTTGATTTAATCAGTTTGTTGATTTGTCTTTTGGTCAACATCA
Organism: Pachyseris speciosa; assembly: GCA_016490735.1. Lineage (NCBI taxonomy): Eukaryota > Metazoa > Cnidaria > Anthozoa > Scleractinia > Pachyseridae > Pachyseris > Pachyseris speciosa. The sequence goes on from JAEMWC010000402.1 coordinate 416,576, forward strand.
GTTGATCACCACCAGATAATTCATTATGCGTCAACCTTATTGTTACAGGTGAATTTGTTGCATAAGCTTTTGCTAGCTTTTGTTTCTGACTTTTTGACAGTCTCACTCCATGTGGATGATAAGTAGTCATATAATATATGTTTATACTAAATTGTATTTAATATAAAACATTTGATTAATTAATTATTTATTTATTTTCATTTAATTATTTATTTAATATAATTAATTATTTCCAATTAATTATTCCATTTACATAGATCTCAAGACGATTTTACCATCAGTCTTTCCCATCTCAATATCCTGCTCATAGAGGACCAATGCATACACACTGTAATCAGCATCTGTTGCCCCACTCAAAGTGTATTTGAAAGTCAGTTTTGTCATTCCATCTTTGATATCCTGTTTCTGTTTCGTCAAATCAAAATAAATGAAAGGGAATCTTGTACCGAAATTGCCCCTGTTAAGAAGGGTACTTTCACTGAAATCATTTACAGCTTGAACATATTTCAAAACATCTCTAAATACTCTTGTTGGTTCTGTTGATGGTTTATAATGAACCTCTGGATAATCATTACCATTTCCAACCTCAAGATAACAATCATTCAAAGTTTGGTTATTTGCAACTGAAAAGGTGTTATAGAGAAATTTATTGGCTGTCTGATCAGAATCATTAGCATCATTGATGATGAATACAAAGACATGCCTGGGTTTGTTTATTCCTGTGGAAATACGGAAATTGGCTGTCTGTTGTCTTGTTGAATTGCCTCTCTCAACCATTTCTCTCATGTAAGTCCACTTTCTGTTGTCAAGATACTTACTCATGTACAGTGACTTTCCCGCTGAATTAAAAATAATACGAGGAACAATAAGCTGAAATTTAGTTAGTACCACACGGCAATCATCAGCAGCTTGCCAAATCATATTGTCATCACTCTCAAGTGTCAAGTTAACCTCCAATTTAGAGTTTGGCAAAAGTTCATCCCAAAGGCTCTTGAAAAAACCGTATCTGTTCAATGCAAGCTCTGCATTTAGTTTACCACCAGCAGTATTCAACGGTGCTTTGCGAGCTGCGAAACCTTTGTTATAAGTAGCCACCTGAGCAACTCTGTCATCAGCAATCCTGTTGGTGTCAAGATAGAAAAACTCATTTGTTCCTTGACTTGAAGCATAACCTTGTGAATACTCAAGCAACGACTTAATATTTGTGGCTTGGTTGGCATCTCTGCACTCATAAACATCAATACCATTCATTTTTAATTAAGAGTGTTTATAAGAGCGTGAACTGAATTAACGATACCATTTCTATCATTTTCTGCAATGGCGGCTCCATCTGCAAGCTTCTTTATAATGAAATCAACATTCAAACGGGCATTGTACCAATCAAATGGTGTAGTCTCTCCACTGTTATCAATAACGAAACGGTAACCTGTTTTCCTCTGATGAGCATTGTTTGCTACTACAGTATTAAGTGCTGTCTCTAGTTCGAACACTACATCTTCATATCTTTCGATATATTTTGAGTCACGATAGTTTGACATATATTATTGTGTTAGATAAAAGTTATTTGATTTTACGAGGTCTGCCTCTCTTTCTTTTGATTAAACCACCAGTCTGGCTCACACTCTCAGTTCCACTCTTGTTTCCACTTTTCCTCTTTTTCAAAAGTTCTATGATTTTGTCACCAGCTTTTTTGCCAGCATGTTCACCAATTGTTGTGGCTGCTTTTTCAGCTGCTTTTTTCCCAACTGTTTTGATCACATCAGTCACAATACCTTCACCATGTTGTTCATATTTTTTAAACTCAAACCGTTTCATATACTATTAGGTTTTATAATTCTGTCCCTCTCAAGAATAACTCAATATACCAATCTATCCCATTTAAATCAACCGGTTGTCTAGAAGAATCAGTGACATAAACACGTATTGAGCTGATTGTGTGTGTTGAGATAGGATTCCATGAAAGAAAACGAGGTTTGTAAGTGAAAGGTAAACTTCTGACGAGATCTGTGACTGGAATAACAGCGATTGTATTTGTGCTATTTCCATCAACAATGCTATCTATCACCATATCACAATTGATATAAATTTCATCTACTCCTCTTGTAATATCAGGTAGATTTGTTCCATATTCTGTGGCTGAAACTAATTTTGAATCGAAACCGATAAGTTTTCTGAAATCAAGATTTCTCAGATCCACTCGATAGTTTTCATCAAGTTCAATCAAAATGCGATATGTTGACAAAACGAAATACATGTTAATACCATACTTGAATTTTGATTTGTCTGTTTCAGATGGATTCAGTACATGGCTGTTTTTTCTCATATACTCATGAATGTAACTATTGATATCGTCGTATGAATACATCCCGTCAACGAATGTTATTGTTTCCCAGTTTGCACCTTTGTCGTGGCTATATTTCATTTGATTATTCCCAAAAAATTCTCTGATGTTGTACCAACTGTATGTCATATTGATAACATTCACTGCCATTTCATGTTTCAAATCATGCGATAATATGATAGGTGTATTGAATCTTTTTTCAAAATCATGACTCTTACTAACACCAATTTTGTCTCTGTTTTTACTGTTGAATCGTAATGAAATTTCTGTCATATACTTTTACATTAGATATTTCATCATTATTTTATTGAGCTCTTTGATTCCAATGATGCCCATTCTGTTTAATATGTGCAATATCTTCACAAACTCATTTCTGACACTCATACTGTTGTTACCAGCAAAAATAGACCCACCAAGTAATTGAAGTCGTGAAATCAAGTCACCAACATTATTATAATGAACAACACCTGCTCCATATTGTTTTCTCTTTCTCATTCCTTGCCCTGTTTTGTATTTGTAAGAAGCTAATACATCTGCAATCGTTTCTCTGTATTTCTTCAAAGTTTTCAATTCTTGATCATAAGATTTTTTATCTTCTGATGTTTTTGCATATGCTTTTCTAGGTCCTAGCATTTTGGCGATATCTGCAGCTTTTTTCTTTTCTTCAAGAAGTTTTTGTGGGCTGACTTGATTTAAATCGTTTGGTTTCAAAAGCTTGTTATTTTTTAATATAATTCTGTCATCTTTGTTGAAATTGTTATCGATCGCTAATATGGTGGGTTTCCCATCCTTATCTTCTGGTGCTTCAATGGCCTTAGGAAGTTCTGTATCCATTGCAATTGCTCTACGATTAGATTCCATAACATCATCAAGTCCTTGTGTTAAAGCCAGTTGATTTTGTTTCAACTGTTCAATAACTTCATCCTGTCTTTTGTCAACACTTTCTTTCACACTCTTCTGGACATCAATAGAGGGTTTCAGTAATTCTGATGTTGTATCATATGCATCCTGTTTTCTGTTTTCATAAGTCTTGATAACCTCACGAACTTCTCTAGTTTTATTTCCAGCTTCAATTCCACTTTTTAGAAGCCTTTTCATACGTTCTATATCCATATACAATTGTGTTAGACTAATCTAAACTATTAACATATGGAAATTCCAAATTATGATATCATTCAGAATTCAAATAATTCATTCAGACAGTTGTATCCGTATATGCCAAAAGATACATTTAGAATGTTATTGGCTGGTAATTCTGGATCTGGAAAGACAACATTGTTCATGCATCTGATTATGGAACCGTGAGTCTATTATGATCAGATACATCTTTATGCCAAAAACTTGGATCAAGACAAATATCAATATCTGCGGAAAGTCATGGATGAAATAAGCAGGCAAGTTGGATATCCTGTATTGATATGCAGCCAAGATGAAATATCACCTGTTGAACAGATTAAAGACACTGATTTACAACGATTGGTTGTGTTTGATGATTTTGTGACTGATAAAAAACAAGATCAAATCATAAGCTATTTCATTCAAGGGAGACACAAAAACTGTTCTGTCATATATCTCACACAATCATTCTATGGATGCCCAAAATCTGTTAGACTTAATTGTAGCCATTTCTGCGTTTATGATTTTCCATCCACAAGAGAGAGAAACATTATTGCACAAGAACTTGGAATAGACAAGCAGAAATACATTGAAGCAACCAAGAAACCTTATTCTTTCTGTTATGTTGACAAGCCTATGAAAACGGTGAAGAGAAATTTTTATGGTTTAATATAATCTAATAGTATATGGCAACATTCAATCCTTATCCAAATGGATATGAAATAATTCTTCCAAAAGGTAAAAAAGATAACAATGGTGACAATGGTGACAATGGTAACAATGGTAACAATGACAACAATGGTAATTGATAGAACAAACTTTACTGTGTTATCTAATCTAATATTATAATGGGAGTTTTTAATTCTCCACAAGATCAAGATAAAACAAAAACTGGAACTGGTGAAAGAGGTCCAGCTGGTCCAATTGGTCCCAAAGGTGATAAAGGTGATAGAGGCCCAAAAGGTAATACAGGTGCAATTGGTCCACAAGGAGCTACTGGAGCTGTTGGTCCCAAAGGTGATAAAGGTGATGGATTCAAATTAACACAAGATGGTAATTATGACATTGAAAACAAAAAAATTAGTAATGTAGCAGACCCAACTTCTAACAAAGATGCTGTTAATATGAGATACGTCAACGATGCTGTTTTATCAATTGAAGGAACACGTGTTAATCCATTTAAATTTCTTCTTGAAGATATATCAAAAACAACTATTCTTAGAAATGCAAATGATCTCAAATTGGAAAATTTTAATAAAAGCCCCTACCCAATAAATAAAAAAGCCTTGTCTTTTGTTATTCCTACTGCTGGTCTTACAACTGTTCTTCGTTTTGATTTGTCACAATTGAAAGTTTCAAAGTACACTTTAGTTGTTGAGTTTTATACTGATGGTAACCCAAATTATGCAACAGTCGCTGACGACAATCTGTCATCTAATTTAATTGAAAGAAAGGATTCAATAAAAAGAGCATTTCCAAAGACTCATCTTGTTGATGGTTATCTTAAGAGAATATTCTTCCTTGAAAAAACAAGTCATGGTTCCACATCAATGGAGTTATTGTTGATTTCACCATATTTACAAAATAATAAAAAACATTATGTTATAGTTTATGGTGTTTATGGATTTTCTAATATCATTTTATCACATATTCACGACCCAGCTTTTGAAATAGAAGAAGGAAGAATTGTATTTAATAATGAGGTTAAAATGAGTTTTCATAGAATAGTCAATGTTGCACGCCCTATATTAAATCAAGACTGTGCAACTAAAAAATACGTTGATGATGCTGTCATATATCTGTCGACAAATAAAGCGGATAAAACATATGTTAATTCTGACTTTGTGAAAAAAGATGGAAGCGTTGCAATGACTTCTGATTTGAATCTTGGAGGTAACAAATTGACTAATGTAGCAGCGCCAACAGCAAACAATGATTCAGCCACAAAGGGGTATGTTGATACTGAAATTGCTGGAATTACTGGCATTGATGTTTCTCCATTTCTTAAAAAAAATGGAAGTGTCGTAATGACTGGAGATTTGGATATGGGACGGAATATTGTCAAAAATATGAAATATCCTGTTGATATATTAGACGCCACAAACAAAAGCTATGTTGACTCTCAAATTGCAAGCTGCTTAAAAAGGGATGGAACCGACCCAGCTGAGGGCGATCTGGACATGGATGACTATAAAATAATAGATGTTGGGGCTCCAACTACCTACAAAGATGCTGCCAACAAAAAGTATGTTGATGACCTTGTTTTTTCAGCATCTGGAACACAAAAAAATCCATTCGCTTTTCTGTTGAAAGATATTACCAAGTCAACAGGGATACAAAATGTCAATAGCCTTCGAATTGAAGATTTTAACAGATCACCATATCATATTAACAAGTCATCATTGTCTTTTTTGATTCCAACAAGTGGTAACTTCACATCCAAGATTCTTTTCAATTTAACATCACTGAGAAATGCACAGTATACATTGATTATTGAGTTTTATTCCCCATCTGATTCTCAAAATGCTGTAGTTGATTTAGATGTCAAAACTATAAATATGCGTATTGCTGGTCAATTGCTAGAAAAACCTTTTTTACAAACACCTGATGTAGATGGTTATATGAAACAACTGATAACACTTGAAAAAACGGGCGGTGGACAAGCAGCAATAGAGTTGGAATTGAGAAGTACATCTCCATCTGTTAACACCAAAACACATATCATCGTTTATGGGGCCTATGGCTATCATACCAATTTGTCTTACTTTCTCTATGACCCAGCTTATGAAATTGAAAACGGCCATGTTGCATTTGGTGGAAATATTGACATGAAGAATAATAAAATCATCAACCTGCAGAATGACCCAACAAACCCACAAGATGCTGTAAACAAAAGTTATGTGGACCAGAGGTTGCAAACCAAACTCGATACGATTGCACAACAAAATCTAAATATGAACAACAATGCCATTACTGATCTTGCTCCACCCATCAACGCAGACGATGCGGTGACAAAACTTTATACTGACGAATATTTTCTCCGACGAGACGGTTCGACTGCGATGTATGGAAATTTGTCAATGAGTGGAAATAGAGTGACGAATTTAGCGGACCCGTCGAATGAAACTGATGCAGTGAACTTCAGAGTTTTAAATCGAGCTGGAGTAGTTATGAGAGCAAACGCTTTATTATTGAATGGAACAAATGCGATGGCAGCAGACTTAAAACTTGGAGGGCATAAAATCATTAACTTAAAAGAAGGAACAAATAAAACTGATGCCGTAAATTTAGATCAATTAGAAAAAAGTCATATTTCATCTGCTTCTCATCCAAAGAATGCTTTCAAATATTTGATGAATGATATCGATGAAGTCAGTACTGAATATGGCTTGAAAGTTAATGGATATGTCAATTTACCTCGTTCACCGCATTTGATTTCAAAAAAGGTCATTGATGTAGACTTGAATAAAGAAGCTAATCATATTTACAGAGCTAGAATTGGTTTTAATATGTACACAATAAAAGATGGAAAATACACTTTTATTCTTGAATGGCTATTTCCTGATTATGAAGGAATGAATCTTAGTAGTGTAACATTCAGTGCAACTGGTGGAATTACAATTCATAAAACTGTAGGGAGAAAATTTGATAACAGAAATGAAGATCATTCGAGATATTTATTATGGATTGAAAAACCTTCAGTAAGTTCACCACCTGAATATTTATATTGTACAATACATATTAATGCTAACCCAAGTTATCCAAATAAGTACAAAGTTCATTGTGTTGCATATGGTATTGATTTTGAAGCTGTAGACGTTCCATCAAGTGTTTACGACTTCACAGAAGCTTATAAAATCGTGAATGAAAAAATACAATTACAAAATGATTTAGATTTGAATGGTTTTGATGTGAAAGAAAATGAAAATTGGTTGTTTGGTGGAGACAATGGCGAATTGACAATGCTGAATAATATTAATATGAACAGCTATTTAATAAAAGAGGCTAAACTTGGTGGTGATTTAAATCTGAATGGCTATAGAATTCATAATAATAGTTTGAATCTATTTCGTTCAAGCGTTACAGGTGTAATCATGGAAACAGCTCTCGATCTAGGTGGATTTGCTCTTTACAGGCCGAAATTAGGAGGTGATCTAAATTTGAATTGGAATGGAATAATCGGTCAAATACAATATTTAAATTGCTTTGTCAAAGCCAAACAAGGACATAATAAGAATGTTTTAAAGCCTGTATTGATAAATGGCTCTGAATTTTTAGTTATTCACAACAATAACTTTCATATTAAGAATATGTATATAATACAAGGAACAAAACCCGGAATATTCTACTTCAAGAAAAAGAATGAAGGTGCTGGGCCATTGCCATTACCAGCAACAATTTTTGAATACAGACATGGTGCTGTGGGTGGAAACATCACAACGATTGACGTCAATAAATCATTATCGAGAGGCTATCTTATAATGACTATTCACATCCCAATAGTGGAACATTTGATACAGAATTCACACTTGAAGTAATTATGAATTAATCTAAATTGATATTATAATGGGAGTATTCAATCAAGATAATACAAGAACTGGTGAAAGAGGTCCAAAAGGTGATAAAGGTGATAAAGGTGATAAAGGTGATAATGGCAATGGATTTAATTTGACACTTGATGGAAATTATGATCTTGGAAACAGACAATTGACTAATGTAGCAACACCAATTTCAAATAATCACACAGCTACAAAGGAGTACGTTGATACAGAAATTGCTGCCCTTGATTTTTCTCCATTTCTTAAAAAGGATGGAAGTGTTACAATGACCGGCAACATTGATATTGGAGGAAATAAAATAACTAATGTTGATGAAGGAACATCAGATGATGATTGTGTAACAAAAAAACAACTAGATTTGAAGTTAGATAGAGCAACTTTTGTTATTTCAAATTCACTGCCTGGTATACCTGTTCTTGATGGAATTTCAATTGCTTTGATACCATCTCTGTCTGTATTGACAACTGATGCTGATGATAGAGTTTCTAGTTGGCTGGATCCTGTTAATAATGTCACTTTTACACAAACTTCTAATTCGAAAAAACCATTGTTACTGAGAGATTCAGTCAAGAAAAAGTTTTTCATACGTTTTGATGGCAGTGATGACTACTTGGAGAACAGTTCATTTGATGTTTCTAAAGTTGCTGGACGGAGTGGAAATACTTGTACTGTTATAATCATTGCAAACACAAAACAAACAAAATATCAATCACAATTTCAATGGGGTAAAGGTGTTGTTAGATTTGGTGTTCATCTGCCTTGGATTGATGGAGCATGTTATATTGATTTCGGTTCTACATCAAATGGAAGACTTGCTGTTTCTTCTTTGGCCAATCTGACGGGAAATATTGAAGTTTTTACTGTTCGAGTTGATGGTCATAATATGGAATTTTTCAGAGGTATTTCATCAATGACACCAGTTGGAACAGGAACAATTTCAGCAACATTGACTGGTAGTGCACAAGAAATGTTTATTGGTTGTCAAGTTCATACAGATGGTTCTGCAATTAATTTTTGTGAAATGGATCTTTATGCTTTTGCTGTTTGGCAGAAATCACTAACTAACCAAGAACTGAGAAATATGTATCGTTTCATTGAAGATTATTTTGATCTTTAAATTATATAATTGATTATTATATGATGAAAGACATTATTAAATACGTGAAATATTTATTCAAAGATACTAAAAAACAATATCCATATATTAATGACTCAATTTTGAAATCAGCTATGGTTTACCAATATTTGTATCACAAGCATTTCAATAAATTAATTACAATTTGTGACATTTTACATGAGCATAATGATATTGGACTTATCGGCCCAGGTAGTGGTTGCTTGACATATTTGTTGGAACATACTCTTGGTTGGATTGATACATTACAAACACATGGTATACTTCATGATGCTTATGGAAGATTTTATAACAGTTATTCATTAGATCGGGGATATTGTTATGCCATATCTAAGCACCTCACAACAAAGCGAAGAAAAAGATCTCCATTATGCGGCCAGATGTCAGGAATACTGTATTGTATTTTCAATAGAATTATTATATAAATGATATATATGTCAGTCAAACGTAATAATATATTCAACTGGAATCATATTTCAGATGAATTAACAGAAGATCAGGTAAATGAATTAAAATCCTATTACCGAACATATCACAGAAAGTGTTGGGCTCATAAACAGGCGGTTAAACGGTTCAAAAAATGGAAATTACTGGGGAATTCCTTGTCCATCATCTTTGCAACTGGGGGTCTCGCCACAAGTGTGGCAACAGGTGGTGTTAGTTTGGTAGCCATCAGTACAGCAGCACTTTTGATACAAGGGTGGATGAAGCATAAAAACCTAGATTTGAAAATCCAAAATTGCACATATGCTTATCAAAGCTATCAACATCTACTCAATTCAATAAAAGACAAGTTGAGAAGTGGTGATTTTGATGCTTCAAGTATACAAATCTCAATGAAGAATATCGATGATTATGTGACTGATAATAGTCCAATTATTGATAAGTACCTACTGAAATATGATGAAAAATTCACTGCTTGATAATACGAATAATCTTATCAAATCTCAACATTAGAATGTCAACCCAATATCGATCATAAAATCCAAGCGTCTTTTTTGATCTAGTAACTATTATTTCATCAAATGGAAGATCAAGCATTAAAAATATTTGCTTAAGCATAAATTTCGTACTTATCATCCTTTTACGATTCTTATTCACCAAAGGAAGGACAGTGTCTATCTCTTCGAATATTTTCAATATTTTACCCTTATCTTTTACAGAAATTTGAAATCTATTCTTGCGACATATACCATTTATCACATTTTCAATATGGTACTTCCGGTGATATACAGATTTTCGCCGTATTTTATACATATTATTATGAAAGTCAACGTACTCTTTACAATAATCATAACCATGAACTGAACCACAATTTAGACAAACATTTTCACCATCATCGTTAAACATTTTCTGATTATCACAGCAAGGTGCTTTCACACTTTTAACAACTTTAACCAATTGCTGACCACAAAAAGGACAAGTATTTTCTTCCATATTCTTCAATTCATCATGAATTACTGAATTACAACTCATTCTATACTATTATGTGATATTTTATTTTTAAACCATGGGACGAAACCAGTGAGAAATAATAGCTATAGGCGATGACTCATTTCCTGTTTTTCCGAGAATGTCACGCTTGGTGATTTTTCCGAGAAAGTCACGCATTTTTAATAAACTATAGATTGCAAAATACGAGATCATTTTGCTAAAACACCCCCTAAATTAATTTTTGCGCTGAAACCCCCAAGTACTGTTTTTCCGAGAATGTCACGCTTGGTGATTTTTCCGAGAATTTCAGATTAAACAACTATAGATTTCATCATGTGCCGGTACCAGAAATTTATAAAACATATAGATTACCAACAAATGGCGAGTAGTATAGGAGTTGGTTGGGTAAGAGCGCAATTTGCGCTCATACCCCCAACTCCTATACTACTTACACCCAAGTGAGTATGACCAGGAAACTAACGCTCGCCCACTCGCCAATGCGAGTGTCAGGCCCATCGGGCGAGTCGAAATCGTAGTTTACTCGCCCGGTTTGGCGAGTGTAATTTTCACGTTTTCAGGGAAATAAAACTGTAACTGATTGTTTTGACAGAGTGTAATCTAGACGTAAACATACCAGTACTTTTCACATTCTGAAAGCCTTAGTAACCTGGCACATGCAAGCAAATTTCCCGTTTCGTAAATATATAAATTGGCTTCAGCTGTGGCTTCTGTTCAAACGTAGTCATGACACTGCTGGTCATTAAAAACTGACCGCGCCCCCGAGAACAAGATGCAATGACGACTATGGCGACCCCAACTCATGAGTCAGAAACACGTTTACTTGCAAAGTAAGAATTGTAAGGTAGTGGTATATTTATCAATAGACCCCTTTCAGTAATGTCTTGAGGACAGAACAAAGCTGTTCTCTCTCCTGAGAGAAACAAACCTTTCAAATGCAACTGAACAATTTAACTGACCTGACCTGACTTTAAAATTAAAAGCAAAACGCGTTTATTTTTAGCGCAATTAGGTCGTGCGATTGCGGACAACACATCTGTTGAGTCCCAGGAGAGTGCCAGCATGGCTGAGGAGGATGACACAAACCTCGGCCTTCATAATTTTTGCGCTGTCATGCTCAACCTCATCCAATACTTGTTTATTGATAAACGCCCACCCCTGACGTGGTAAGATTATTTGCATACCTCGTTCACAGTTCCCAGTATCTGTCCAGTTAGCTGGGCAGACACAGCGTAACTTTCCTAGTTCATTGGGAATACAAGATGCAGCCGGAGGACACGACATCCCACCACATAAACTCTGAAACGAGGTAAAAATGGCTACATATATATAATCTGGTATAATTACTTTGATCTATCAGTTGGTCTAACCTCCTAGGCAGACGTCTTTTGGCTCGTCACGCGTTCCTTCCCCACGAACATCAGCTCAACTGAACTGCCACTTCCGTTCGCCGGCCGTTGGCCTTTGTTTTGAAGAAACCAATCAGTATCCGTCTATTGTATAACAGGTAGCCAATAACGAGTTGCGTAAGAACACCGGCCGAGGAGTAATTTCCGCCAAACGATTGACATGCATCGTGTGGGAAATAATCCCAGGGTCGAAATCCTGTTTTCCAGGCATTGAAAGACGGGTATGATTGGCTAACGAACAAAAGTGGAAGTTCAGTTGAGCAGACGTTCGTGGGAGAGGAACGCGTGACGAGCATAAAGTGTCTCTGCCCGTAGGAGGCTACAGTTGGTCTATCAACGGAGTTGATAATCTAACTTGACCACCGTACAGGGATTCGATTAGCTGACGTTTCGAGCGTTAGCCCTTCGTTGGAGAGAATCGAAGAATTGTGAGTATGGTTTATATACAGAATATGGAGCTACGCTATTGGTGGTAACATGGTAACGTGAAAACAAGGCAGGAATAAATTAATTGAATGAAAAGCGCTCGTTGATACCGTAGGGATTAAGAGTACCGATTTGAAAAATGAATTTTTGCTCAAGATTTTTACGGCTTTCCGTAGTGCCTTGATGAAGGGAAAGGCCGGAGATGGACATGAGCTGTCTGGAATGGCTAGGGAGATTAAAATGCCGGGCGACTGGTTTGGATGCATCTTTGTCATCTTTCTCAACATCAAGTAGATGTTCTCGGAATCGGTCACCTAGTCGTCTTCCTGTTTCGCCGATGTATAACTTGTTGCATAATGTACAAGTTATGCAATATATAACATTTGCGGAGGTACACGTAAAACGATCAGTGATTTTAACAGATCTCTTAGGGCCCGATATTTTGTCAGTGTTTTGAATGAGAGGACAAGTTTTGCATCGTGAGCAAAACAGCACCACAGTTTCTTTAGAAACTAACCTCCTTTATACAGATGGTCTAGTTTTCGATCACTTAACGTCGAAGCACGTGACACTAGGATATTAAAAAAGCTGCCTTGGTTTCAAGAGAGGTAACTTTGTCCCCAGCGCGCTTTTCCACATTTGAAGGGAGAAGCACCCTGACAACGAGATTGTTGCTTTAAAAGGGGGAAAAATTTAAAGGGGGAGTGTTATACGTTAGCAATCGAAGAGGATTTCATGAACATCAACCGAAATAAAAACAATCATCGTGCAAATGATTGATCACAAAAAAAAAAAAAACATTAAAGTAAGGAAAGTTATAATCATCTTTTCAATTTTGTGACATACTTCACCCCATGGTTTTGATTTCCTAGACTAGAAATGATATAAGGATATACTACAAACGAATTATAAAACAATGTCTTCTTTTCAAGATTCAAACTTACCGCTGCTGGATTATACCAAAAGCTTTCACTGTAAAGCAGATCTTTCGGATGTTGATGATGATCTGAGTCACTGAGCTCACAGATAAATTTGTTTCCAGGCTCCTGCGTTCCAAGGTTGTATGAAAGGCACTTCGGATCCAAATAACACTGTAGTTGACATTGCTTGCCGCGATCAACTGATGTTGAGTGAATTACATGATGTTCCAAACGTCTGCCTGCCTGGGGTTCAAGAAATTCCAAAACCCTGCAGGCGCCTAAAGATGATTGATCAGGGCCTAAAATGAAATCCCAGATAAATTACTAATTTAGCTATAAATACCGGAAAAAATGAACTTCTAAATGACTGTTTACTGACGGAATCACATTTTGGGAGCGCCATTTGTATTATGTTGTGGTGGTACTCCAAAACTCCGTAACATGGTGAGCGGCCTTGCATGCCGACTCAGGGATTGCTCCTCCTCATGTCAGAATCCGGCTATCCTTTCCCATCAACAGTGGTGTCAAGCAGGGCTGCGTACTCTGAAAGTCGGCCCTTTTCGGATCTTTTTATCCCTGCTCCTGTCCTACGCCTTTGACTCGCCTACTGAAAGTGTCCATCGTCACATTAAGTCTGGCGAAAAGCTGTTTAGTCTGGCACGACTGCCCTCAAAGACCAAGGTAAGGACGGTGCTCACCAGGGCACTGCTCTTTGTCGACGATGCAGTCCATGCTTGTGAGTCGAACCCTGTTTCGGTGATCGCCTAGCCGACGGTTGAAAGCATCGAAAAGCAGTTCGGGCTCACAGTACGCCGGAAGAAAACCAACGTCAGTGCACAGGACGTCAGTCATGTATCAGAATCGATTACGTCACCCTGGAAGCTGTGGACGATTTCACCTACCTGTATGGGGTCGACAATCAGTAACAACTTCTCTGTTTGCATCGAACTGGAGATGCGGCTCGGAAAGTCAAATACCACCATGGCTAGACTTTCTCAGAGAGCGTAGAAGAACAAATTGCTGACAGAACATCCCAAGATCCGAGTCAGTACCAGGCTAGGCTATCCAGTTATCGCAAGCCGTTTGCCATGTTGTTACTTGAATATGGAAACAGGCCACCAATTAACGGGTATCAATTAATTTTTGCTCATTAAGTATTGCATTGATCTCCGTTTTTGAGTTCTGAATCTAGTTTTCTAACAAAGTCGGGATTCTGAATTCACGGACAGCTCTTATAAGGGACTAAACAAATGCAATCTGTTACCATTAGGATTCATATTTTTCCTGTATTGAATGCTCTCGGAGTTTTAATGATTTTTATTCATCCAACAATTGTTTTGCGAATTTAGAAGCAGCATAACCGATGCCTTGTACCCTCTCTCGAACAGAAGTAGGAAGTCACAAGGGATTGCAGTTTGTTTTCGCCTCTCACCAAGAAGTGAAGCACTTTCGCGTTCGTGACAATAAAGTTGCTTGTCATTAAAGATGCCATGACGTCAGAAAACATCAACAGGAATTATATACACCTCTGCCCACGCTCACAATATATCGTTCGCGCTTAACTTTTCTAGAATTCAAATTAGACGCCAATAAAATATTTATAACGTGAACTCGGTATTATTTGTGCAAATGCCATGCAATGAAGAAAAAAAATGGCAAACGTTTCAAAGTACCCATTGTTATCAGCTTTTCTACTGCTCGTGCACTAATGCAGTTCACCTTATCACCTGTTCTGAATTTGCTCATTTCATTCAGCTATGAATTAATAACATTTTCCGATAAGTGTTATGTCAAATTAAACAACAGTATATGTTTTACTTCACTTAGAAAGTTGATATAATTCGAAGCAACGCGCAGGCCTAATTTTTTAAACAGATTTTAGCATTTTAAAAATGCATCCACCGTTAGGCCTAGAGTTGGGGTTAGGGCATGTAATAAATGCATGGATTGCTTATTGAAAAAACAACAACAAGAAGAACTGATCGATGTATATAGGTAAAGTTGTCAACCTGGTCTAAATTCTAGTGTCGAATCGAAAGGGAAGTTTCGATAAAGGGATATAGTATCTGATGTTGCCTCATGTTGATGAATTGAGCACAAGTAACTTTAAAGATATTGGAGCGAAAGAGGGAGTCAAATGCAGAAAAGTGTAATTCCTCGAGAAAGGCAACTTGATCAAAGTCTCAAATAAATAGTTCGATAAAGGAAGTGACTTGTTTAGAGATTGCGTCGGCTAAAACCACCTCTGAAAGATTATAAGAATATTACAGTTGAAAATACTGAAAAAAAATACACAAACGAATATATCGCAAATCATTTTCAATGGTGCCCGAGAGCAGTGTTAGCGGAAGCTATACTCGTTAGTGACTATGAAAGCTAATACTATTGCCAATAGCTCATTGTTTTTACGTACCATCTCCAAAGACTCGCCAGGTAAAAAACGTGAATGCAGTCACAGCCAACACTAACACGAACCTGGCCATTGTTCAAAGGAGCTTATGGATATTGAATTGAAACTTCAAGATAGGCTCCAGGTGAGACTCTTCGTAATTCTTGAGGCTAACTTGGGTAATAAAGCAAGCGCCTCCAGGATGTGAAACAGGAGCAATTAGACCATTGTAAAAAGCGTTCTCAGTCACTCCTTAGGGGTTCAAATGACAATGGTGCGGCGGCGATGTTGATACACAATGACAAAAGAAACCAATGAGAAACCATTTTACCTGTAAACCAACATGGCGGTGAAGACGTCACATGCATACTGTCTATATATCCTATCAACACCTAACCTGCGATCGAAAAATAATTCGCCTGATCGCAGGTCAAGCAACACTTTTAAGTGACTCAAAGTTTGGCAAGCCACGTGAGATATCCGGTTATAGAGGCCTTGATCTATTTTTAGATTCTCGAATTTGCCAAAAAGTTACTATATGCTGATACTGTAATGTGCAAACGCAAATGGTCCGAGGAACTCTTTATTTTCTCAGGCTTTCTTTTCGTTTATTTTTCCCCAGGACGATGGCTCAGCGTAAAGAGCAAACCTTAGCAAGGGGTATTGGACATAATAAACAAATAGGGATTTAAGGTGAATTTCAGGGAGATAATCAAGTTTTAATCTCGGAAAGATGCCAAATTATATATATTTTATTTCACATTTTGGAAAAGAAACAAAGATTGGTTAGCCCAAGTTTTCGTTTGGTATTTATGAGGCCCTATCTACACTTGTGATACAATTGCCACCTGCAGAATTTTTGAGAGACAAAGACGACAAAATTAAAATTTACATCTCCCTTATTCCTTTGTCAAGCTGGTTAACTTACTAATCGAAACAAGCCGGTTTAGTCCATTCTAAGGCTTTCAAGTGTAAGAGTCTCTTGGTTTTCGCAAGGACTGAGAGCGAAAAAGCTCAAGGGACTAATTATTTATATTAGTCAGTGAGAGAGCACGAAGAGTTGAAATGCTAAATACTGAGGGAAATAAAGAAATAAAGAGAGGACGAGAGTGACGGCAACGACACCGTCCTTTGAAATATGACTTCTCGTGAATGTAACGTTTTCGTGACGATTCCAACTTTTTTAACATAATGTGGGCGCAATATCGTGGGACTAAAATAAGATAAACGACGTCGAACTTAAGGAAAAAGAAAGAACGCTTTACCGCCACTCGCCCACGTTCTCGATGAAACCTGTGAATTTGAACTAGTTTGATCATTTGGTGCCGTTGTTTTAAAGAGGACATCAATCAATAAAATGTACCAAAATGCAAAATACACATGCAGACCCATTGTTTTTGCTTATTGGACCCATTGCTTTTGTAACCGTGGCGTTCTTGTCGTTGTTGCCGTTATAATTTATTCTAGTAGTGATAACTGCGATGATCTTTTACATATTTATTCTTTAATGCGCAGTTCAAATATATGATTTTCATATATTCATTCTCACATATTCATCTCTCACGGGTATATTACGAACCAACAAAATGACTAGCTCCCAGATGGCTTGTTAGCTCAGTTGGTAGAGAGCTGCTCCGGTATTATCGCAAGGTCGTGGGTTCGAATCTCGTACAAGCCTGAATTTTTTTCAGGCTTTTTTCACTACTACTTAATACCTAGTGTTCATAACTGCGATGATCATACACATATTCAGATAAATTATTGTTGATTATTGTTGATAATAAGAAACGGAAGGGACGTTTCTGATATTCTGCTTATTGTTTGGTCTTTTCAATTTAACCTTCGATGGAATCTTTATAAGGGAATTTGTAGCTCTGAAAGTTTAACACAATACAATAGTGACGGGAATCTTAATACTGACAGAAATAATGGCACAATTAAATCTGGGGATATGAAACAGGAGTTAGCCACAAAGCTCTAACCGAGTACTTCGTCATTTTTATCAACTTTTTAATGAAACAATCAATGTATCTGTACTGTATTTCTTTGTAATAATTACATGTATAAGTGAATAAAGATAGCTCTTTACTAAATTAATACTGTCGCGATTTAGCTTTTTATAACACTGATTTAGAACCTACATGTGCACATTAACAACACGATTTTTTTACCAGTTAGGTAAAAAAGAGTTCTTGCCTCTGACGATTGTTATAGGAGAGGGAAATAAAATCAGTCTTGAACATTAAATAATGCGGGTAACTAAGATTTTTTGGAACAGAAAAACCTTTTGCGAAGAACTGAAGCTCATAATTAAATATTATATTACTTTCATTTATTCAAAGGAATAAGTATTTTACTTTTACAACCCTGGAATTAAACTATAACTGATACTGTTATTTGATTTTAGGAAAGTGAAGTTGTAAGAAGTCGTAAAAGTGTTGAGAAGATCAGTGTAGATCTCAATATGTGAAAGGGACACTCCAAGAACTTTAGGACAGAAAATGCGAGTAAGTACCAGACAGAGGTTAATGCTGCCGCATTTGAACTCTAAAAAAAAATTGGTTCCGGCCTTTTGTTGAACAAAGAGAATTATTTGAACTTTCTCGGATGAAGGTTAATGAAGGAGGATATGCCCCAGGGGGGAGGGGGTGGGGGATACTCCCTATAATAGCCTATACGGGGAGCCTCCGCCCGACACACATACATGACTGTACTGCTCCAATGGAAGGTATACGAAAAGAGTACCATTTGTCAATGGAAGGTATACCAAGGGAGGTACCTTTTCTGTCAAAAATGGTACATAAAAGGGCAAGGGGTCGGCCCTTAGGGCGGAGCCTCGTCGTATTAAGTTTTTTTCAGCACAAAAAAGAATCAAGGTCCAAGTACTACGATGCTTTTTCATCTAGGGGACCAAAGAGAAAGTACAAACCAGAAAACATCAGCACATCTCGAATAGAAGAAATCCATGAGTCACTCGGGTCAATCGGGTCAGTAATAACGAAAAAAAATCCAACTCCTCACCTAACAAAAGAAACAATATATGTACAGTGAAAGGTTTTAAAGGCTGCAGATTTAAATAAGTATTAGTTCAAGTAGTGCAAGTGGTGACACAGAAATTATATCTAATGAGGAAGACACAAGTGCACCTCCAAATGAAGCCACTCCTGTTTCCCTAAAAAAGGAACTTGGAGTTTCCAAATTCTCAGAGAGACCTACAGTAACTTCCCGTGAAAATGCACTAGATGAACAAATATGCCTTGACAAGTATATGAAACATGTGAGACCAAATCTGACTGATGGATGTAAAGTACACGAAGACATGTATGTAACCAATTTAAAAGATATTACTTTAAAGGATTATGTTGTTGCTGTTCATGTTTCCATATATATATATATGGCTGAAGAATATTTCAGTTGTGAGCCTACTTTGAAAGTTGCACTAGTTACAGTACAACTGCGGACTTGTTCCCTTACCTCCCTTTTACAGGAAGCATTTCAAATCAAAGTACTAGTCTGACAAGGCAAATAGACGATTGATTCAACTCCCTGTGGTCATATTTACAGCTTTTGAACAGTTGCTGGTAACTGAATTTGTTAATTAAAATATGTTGACGTTGCAAGGTTAGCAAGTTCCGTTTTGCGCTTTGTCCCCAAGAAAAAAAGTAACTTCAGGCATTAGCAGAGAATCTCTTTAAAAAAAACTGTGTGAGCTAGCTAGCAGTGAAAAAGACAGAAGGCGTATTCGTTTGGCTGCAAGTTATAGCCAGACAGGCAACCACGTACAAAAACCCATGAGGATTTATAACTTGCAAGCGCAAAGGGAAAGGGTCAAAGAGGCTGTTCAGGAAAGAAATCAAAGAAACTATAAATGAAATAGTACACGCCAAAGAAGACGCTTTGGACTCTTTCATTTCAACTGCTTCCTCTGATTCATCAGATTCTGAGCTATCCGTAGTAATTAACAATTAGATTATGAGCTCGAGATTTCTATCGCGTGATAGCTGATGAGGGCGCAGTCCGAATCAACTATCACGCATAGAAATCGAGAATAAATAATCTAATTGTTTTTAGTATAAATATACTGGTAGTTCAAAATTAAATACGTAAATCGTCTACATCTTCCACGTAGACACTTCGAAAACCCGAAGAAGCGGTGGCATTTTGTTTGTCAACCGCTACTCACTATCTATCACAAAATAGATGGCAAGTAGCGTAGCCAATCAGAGAACGGCATTCGTGATAGAACGCTAGTAGATTTATACTAAATAATGATGGGGAATCACGTGAATGGAGTAGTGGAACTCAAGAAACAAGTGACATGGGGCTTTATGTGTCAGGAGTTCTGGTGGAACAGTAAACACAACTGCCATGCAGGGCTTGAGTGATGGAAATGAAGATGAACGGAGTGGGAGGAAGGCCTACAATTACCGAGAAAATACTATGAAGTTTTATTCCAGTAACGATCACCTCCTTTTGATTGGTTTTTCGTGAACATGATCTCAATTGGTTTGCTTTTGTTGAAGAACTGAAACTAACAGTCAGCGTCACAGAGGAGGCACTGCATCATTTGTTGATGGATTTTGTCTATTTTTTGGCCTCCAGTGATATTCTAAATTTACTAAATCAATTTTCAGTGTCTTTTTTCATGTATGAATTGCTTCTGCGGGATCACCAGTGAAATGAAATCAAGTAAATTTTAAAAGCTGGTGGAGAGCTGAACCGGTACCGCAGAGGTCGTGGGCTCGATTCTCGTAAAAGCCTGAAAAAATTCAGGCTTTAAATTCAGGCTTTGTTTTCACTACTGCTTACTGAGTAGTGTTCATAACTGCGATGATCTCTCACATATTCATTCTTAGATCCACAGTTCAAATGTATGATTTTCATATATTCATTCTCATATATTCATCACTCACAGGTATTACGAACCAAAAAAATGACCAGCTCCTAGTTGGCTTGTTAGCTCAGTTGTAGAGAGCTGCACCGATATCGCAGAGGTCATGGGTTCAAATCGGCCGTACAAGCCTAAATTCTTCTCATGCTTTATTTTCATTACAAAGTACTGCTTAAGTTGTGTTCAGATAACTGTGACGATCATTCACAGCTTCATTAGTTTCATTCTTTCTTTCTTATCTGACTCTCAGTTAATAGTCTTATTTATCAGTTATCTTTGTTAAATGTCAAATCATTAGTTGACATTTTGTCTTTTATATAATTAATTACTACACACTTAGTCACATGTAATTTTTATTTAAGTATTAATACGATCATTATTTAAACACAGGCCTCCATTTAAACCAGCCGTAACTGAATTGGACTAGCCTGTTTAAATATCGCTTATAGATAAATAAATATTTACTTACATCGATCATTCTTTGATTAATTTATTCCTTTAGCCTGGCTCAGAGGACTCCAGCTGTTTTAAAACACAAATTTACTCAAGCCATTTATTATCTTGGCTAGTTAACTTCCTTTATAGGAATACGGTAGACTCTAACCTAATTATTTGTTTAGTCCACGTTCTATTGCTTGCTTGTGATGGCTGATCAAGAATTGATTATCTTTCTGGATTAAGCTTTGCTGCGAATCATGATATCCTCCACCTCTTCACTAGTGATCGCTCGGTCAATCACTATGAGATCCCTCAGGTATCCGTGAAAGGTTTCATGTTTTCCATGGTCTCGTTTAAGCCCAATATCGTATACAGTATGGCCAGTTGGATTCAGATCTATGCTCTGCTCTAGGTTTTTGATCTTTTTTATGAGTGTTTGTGTTCCGTTTTGGTAAAGCCTTGCGGTTCGGTTTATACGGCTCCATGTCAATGCCACGTGTGTCCACTGGTTGATAAAGATTTCACTTTGAGAACAAAAAAGAATATATAGAAAAGCCTAAATTTCAACGAAGTATTTTTCAACGAGTATTTCAAACTGAACATAAAACTTCAAAAGTCCGAAATGGCAGGGGCAAACCAGTTGGCTTAGTTCATATAATTATATAAATCACAAGCATCGCCAAGGATTTCAGTTTTGGCCCGAAAAGAAACAGCTGAGTTGGGGTAAGAACGGAACTTGAAAGTAGTAGCCCCGAGATTTGAAGTCCAGAGCTTTGACAACTCGAACACGCTGCCTCGTTGATGTCAATAATTCATGCAAACCGTTCAAAATGAACTAATAAAAACCCCTGCCCGATGTACCGGGTAGTGAAGTTGCTGGACATCATTAAGAGCAAGTTAATTTAGATGTCTCTCTCGGGCATAAGCAATCGTCTCTACTAGCAAGGGAGCCCAAAGAATAAACCTTTATGATTATAAATTTTCCAGACTTCCCCATTTATGATTAAACTAATCCTACTGGTTTGCTAAACAGCCGTCGAGTTTAGCATCATTCAGAACTATTTAGATGAGTTGAAAATGCCAGTTTTCATTTCAATCTCATAAGTGAAAACGTACTGAGGAATTCTTCTCCACCACTTTTAACGTTGAAGTTTTTTAACATTGAAGTCATATAAATTGTTTTTCACAAACGTTTGATTTGGAACTCGAAGGAACGATTACGTGTAGGAAGGAGATACATATCTGAAATTGACAGAACTAACCCTAACGAAAACCCTAACACTAACCGCACCTAGCAGCTAAGATAAGACGTAAGATAAGACTTTTAGTCTTATAAGCCTTGAGCTTGTCAGTTGGACTCACCTTCCACAACGGTGGATCCGGTATGGATGAAAGGCTGTGCTAGCGTTTGTGCTAGCTCCACGAAATTTAAAGGCTGAGCAGAGCATCCTGTTCGCTTTAGATATGTAGAGCATAAATTGGAAAGGCTCAGACCAGTCGGAGTAAATATGAATAGGGTGGCGATCAGAGAGAGATAAAACTTTTATCCAGCACAGAATGGAGAAGCTGACCTTTTGTAGTGGGATTGCCGGGGTTTCCGCGTAGGAATAACTTCCATTCAAGAAGAGGACTTTTCGGCCGTCAACACGTTGGTAGGAGCCTCCGTGCAAACTGGTGGTAGAGAAAAATCAAAATCAAACTCGTGAATTGGAGAGATGAATCAAAGTATGTTTTAGATTATGTTTGAGGTTATCTAGTTTAGGGAATTTTGTGGTTTATTGTCATATTTTTAAATAGTTTATTTTTTCCTGGGAGCATCACGTGATGTCGACATAGCACAGTCAATAAACAGTAGAACCTTGACGAGCAAACCCTCAGACGCGAGTTCGACTCGATACAATAAATGAATGCTGTGTATTTTTATCGTTTCGCTCGTTACATGCACATTTACCGCACCGTAACCGTGCTTCAACGACCTCCGTTTCGGTAAAATCAATATATAGTCTACATGAAGTGAAAATTTGTTCTCCTCATCGATTTTACGATTCTTAATGTTCTCATTTTCGGTAGCCGAAATTTCTTTAGCCTTGCATCTTTTAATTTAGATCTTTAGTACAACTTTTCTTCGTTAAACATGGACGGCAATTTAAAAGTAAGCCGCGAGCGTACCTCATTTGCATAAAGTTTACAGCCCATCGATCGAGCGACACATTTTCCCCATCATCCACGATAACTCGTGTTGCGCATGCGCAATTCACGAGTTAAAAAAGTGAGGTATATATGTTTTTAAAAGTTGGCAACAATGTTTATTTTTACTTTATTTGTTTGCCCCACTGTTTAAGAGTTTCAAATTATATTTGTTCTTTTTTCGACAGTATGTACTATACAGGGATTTGATTAAATCGTTTTGCTCTTTTCCATGCGTTTCCGTTTGATACGAGGCCAAAGAAACGGTTTCGATTTTTCTTGCCTGATAAATGGATCAGATCCGTTAAGCGTCCAGTGAAAAGGAAACCCTTTGAGGAGAGAACAAACGATCATGGTGTTAATTTCAGTAAAAAAAAAATTCTAGGTTGCTTTACAGCCAAATTCGTTCGATCAAGCTGCGCACTTTCGTAAAAATTTTGGGTTTTTTCTGTTCCGCCAATCATCTGAGTGGGGTGGGGTTATGCAAATCACAGCGCAACGGTTTCTGGTTGGACTATTTGTATAACTCCGCCCCCATTCAGATGATTGGCGGAACAGAAAAACCCAAAATCCCTTCCAAGTTTGCAAACCACGCAGCGCGATACAGCGAATTTGGTTGTAATGCCGTAACGTCATAGAACACGCCAACAACGTTATAATT
This sequence comes from Pachyseris speciosa, assembly GCA_016490735.1. Classification (NCBI taxonomy): domain Eukaryota; kingdom Metazoa; phylum Cnidaria; class Anthozoa; order Scleractinia; family Pachyseridae; genus Pachyseris; species Pachyseris speciosa. The sequence continues at coordinate 440,500 of JAEMWC010000402.1, forward strand.
CATAATTTATTAGCCAATTAATTTATTTTTCTGCTTAGCAACTTTTTTTATAGTTATAATGATATTGATCATTTTGTTATGTTATATATTACTATTATTATTATTATAACTTTTTTGCGTTTGCAATGAAAGTTCATAAAATGTTCGAGGACTTACGCGCGCTGTGATTGGTCGACTCGAGTGCTTTTTATCTCCATATAAATGCACTCGCCCTACGTCACGCGCATGTATTGTGGAATTATGATGCACGCAGGCTACGTCACAAGTGTGTGCCCGCGCATATGTTATAAAGAAAATAATGTAGAGACGATAAAAAAAATATGATTCAATCCATTATTTGAAATTATTTTGAACATAAAAGCAAAATTTGGGGCTAAAAGTATCGTCAAATTTCATCAACTGACTATTGGAATTTTTAAACAGCCTATAACCCCAAAAATATTTTTTTTTTCGCTCAATTAAATCTTTGTGTGGAACTGAGAAAAATGCCTCAAAAATTTTTGAATTCGCTTAAAACCACCATTTTTACGAGTTTTTAAAGATCTGGAAAATAGCTCTGTTTGAAAACACGACCAAGCCGCAGAATCACTGAAAAGGGTCTGGGAATAGTGTAATTTGTGACGTCATTCCAGGTCATTGATCGCTTTCTTGTTCGGAGCTGTTATTGCTTCGGAATGGCAGATACTGATGCGTTGTTTTCGGTTGTAGCAACGGGCCAAACAAGGTTAAAGGTTTATCATTGGACCCAGTATCTCTTGAAGGGGCTGTCGATCCGCAGAAACGCAAGAGAAGAACAAATTGGGTCGACTTTGTCAAAATCAAAGCGTGTTGGGAGCTCACGAAGTACTAGGCAGTGCAGTGTTTGAATACGTTGTTTTCACATCTTTCGCTCACTTTGTATTTGTAAAATTTTGCTGGTTTCCAAGAGTGCATTCCTCTAAAATATTTTTCTGTGCCTCATTTTATTCAGAGGAGGAAAGACGCGCTGGTCCGCTTGTGTCCGCTCGCTAGTCGAACTCGAGCAAAAACGTAGAAGAAAATGCAAGGAATCAGCATATTTGTCTACCACATTTAGTCGTTTTTGCAATTTCATTTCAAGTTTTTCCTCCATTTTCCTTTCTGCTTCATTGTGAGCCAGTCATTCCTCGTCTGCTATCGCCTCATTGGCAAAGGCATCTCCTGGTTCCTCGTCATCTGAGGTTTCTTGTTCGCTCGCATTTGATGAACCGGTACCCTCGACTTCTAAAGTGTACTCGACATCCGGCCGTTTCTGTGGCCTCGGAATCCGAGCTAGAGTCAGAGCCGGTATCGCTGGACGACATGGTGAATAGATTTGATAATTCCTATTTTTAGTCAAACAAAAGTTCTTTCGCCAAAATACTAAACCCTGAATTGGGTTTTAACCGAATTCAAAAATTTTTGCGGCATTTTTCTCAGTTTCATACAAAGATTTAATTGAGCGAAAAACGATTTGGGGGGTTATAGGCACTTTAAGAACACTCGGAAAATGAGAGAAGCATTTCTCTAGGCACTTCTCTCGTGTTCTTCAATCCCCGCGTGCTTATATAACTCAACAGTGCACTCGGCGCGTTTTTATTTCTTTAATAGACACACGAATGACTTGTGAGGCGAAGACATAAAAAAATGTATAACACAAATAGATCCGATTTATCAGTGCATATGTACCCTGATAAAGCACGGAGGACATTTTGACGTCCTCCGTGGCTTATCAGAGTGCATACACACGCAGTGCCAAATGGAATCTATTTGTTAAATTTGTTGGCCATACGTATACATTATTTAACATATGGTATCAATTAGTCTTGATACTCTGACTCTAATGCCAATCGATCCACCTGGTGTCTTAGGTTTACTGGTTCACTGCATTTATAATCATCTCTTCATAAAAACAGTTTCTTCGGTTAGAACACTGGTCTATGATGCCATTAAGGAGATATTAACGATCACGTTCATGGTTAAACCTCGGGTCGTCCTCGTTTACGTTTTCAGGCAAAATAATTGTCGAAAATCCTACCTGTTAATATGCTCTACTTTGGAATGGTTTCCACCATAATGCATGATGTTTCTACTAATTCTAAACCTAGGAACATTCGTGAACTTTTTATTCATTCATCCGACCTTTATGCCTATAACACGCGTTTCTCTTCCGCCGATAATTTTTATGTACAGAAATATAGATTGCATTTGAAACTCAAGTCTTTCTCTACGTTTGGTACAAGGTTATGGAACTGTCTACACCCCGACTGGCGTAAGCTCACAAAAAGAGCATTTAAAAGAAAAATTCATAAGTTGCTTTAAACTGTACTTGGAATTGATGACTATTATGTTGACGCCCATTCTCTAATATCAAATTCAATACCAGTAGTTATTGTGCCTTATAGCTATATACTTTGCTTACAGACGTATACCACAATTCTCCCTTCTCTACTTTCCAGTTTGCTTTGCTTGTACTATTTCTTTCTTCCTTTTTCTTTAACTTTTAACTACATGAAAACTGTTTCATTTCGAGTAATGTTGTGATCTAATGCATAGCTCTTCTTATAGTAAAATTGTAATAGTTTAGTGACTTTTTTCTTGACTTTTTCTTTATAAATAACTGATCCGCCAAGGTTAGCTAGTGCTATTTGCGGATCAATCACGTTTGTAAATATGACAAGATTTTAATTAAATATCAATCAATCAATCAATCAATCAATGCGTTTGTGGTTAATGCTAATTAAACTGTTCATAAACAGGAAACGGCAAATCCATGAAAATCGTGGTCACGTGGTTATTTTTGCCGTTTGACGTTACAAAGTATAAATCTCTAACGATAAAAGTCCTTAAATAGCTTAAGATTCTAGAATTTGTCCCAGTTTTCCATTTAAAGTACAATGAAACGAGCGACGCATTTTGCTCACCTATGCACAGTAATCCGTCACCGATGACGTCATCATTGCACGTGCAGTTGTAGCTTCCTTTTGTATCTGTGCATGTGGCATTCACGTGACATTCATGACTTCCAGTTGAACATTCATCTATATCTGTGTGAGACACAATATTTATGAAGCTTAGACTTTTTAGCAAAACTTTCAAGTTCTTTCAAAAGCCAGTGAAACAAATAAAAAACAACAACAGTAAAACAAAACGAAAAGTTGTTAGTCTATTTTTGTCCCAGAGGCACTGGCTAGTTGATATATAGTGCGAGAACCTATGCACTACCATACGCTAGTGATTGGCTGGTGCCCAGGGGCTCCTGCTGGTGCCGCATAACCCATCATACTGACTCCCGGGTACTGATCCCATTCTAGATTTGAGACAATTATTCCTAATTCTTAAATGTGTTTACTCATTGACAGCCTTTGAACGCCAAGAATTTCTCTGTACAAAATATAAAACGTCAAAATAAATGAATGAATGAATGAACGAACGAACGAACGAACGAACGAACGAATGAATGAATGAATGAATGAATATAAAGCATAAATAAATGACTGTGAATATGAGGTGAATATCATGTTCGAAGCATAGATAGATCTCCAGTACGTTGAGAATTTTCAGTCTCCTGCCTTTTAAAACAGGGGGCTGTTCCAATTAAAGATTTCTCTTTTTAAGGTCTTTAATTTTTTTTTTTGACGAAAAATATCCAGACTATTACCACCCCCGGAGAAAGCGGCCTCAACCTTGCTATTATTGTTTTCTGTCTATATATAGCTTGTACAGTATTGATATCCTTTTCTCTTTCTTCTTCTTTTCGTTCCTTTCTTATAAGCAGAGGAGACAGTTTACTGAGTGCAATTAACTAACAAAGTGACAAAAGAAATGAAATTATTCCAACAAGCTTGTAGGGAAATCCATTGTGACGGTGTAATTTAAATTTACGCAAGCAATACTTTGTAAATTATGTATTCTTTTGAAAAATGTAAGGTACAAACAGGCAAGCAAAAGCGCCCTCACAGGAGTCGACCCTGTAGCAACCTCGAACTCTATTACAATAATTAGAGGCCCGTGTTCATCAAAAATGCATTGTGCGCGGCGTTGATTTTTGCTTAGCTAGAAACTCTGCCAATATAATCAAGAGGTGAGCGCTTAAGAGCGACTTGCTGTATCGGTCACCTATACCTATGCAAGATAGAAAAAATCGATTTTCTGAAAATTTGTCTGGAAGAAGGTTTTTACTCACTTATTTTAAAACTGTAACTTTGAGGTTGTTTGGATTTTTATTTTCTTCCCCAGACGACATTTTGTATTTTGCCCCTAAAAGAGCCAAACTCGGCCCTGAAATTACACTTTTTGCGAACGCTAGCAAGCCAAATTATTGCGCCTAGCTGGAAAAGCTAACCCATGTTATTGAAATATAATGTTTTAGTAGTTATTTCGTGTTGCCAGATCCACATTTAATACGAACCTGAATTTTTAACAAATTTTCAAAATTATACGCTACGGTGATGTCGCGTCACATCCAAATTTAGGTCAAATTCATGGACCGAAAAGTCAATCTGGTACATGGATTTACCTCCTAAAACTATTTTTCTGGATAAACATATCACTTCATTTTACTTTTTATCGCAAATCTAGCTTGGGTAAATAAAACGCAAAAATTTGACAGCGTCTTGAAACCAGGCACTTGAGCTAATCGCTTGACATTTTGACTTTTCACGCCGCGATTATTATCTCGAACACTGACCCTGAAATGTTCGCCTGTGGGTCTTAATTCCGGTGAAATAGTTATTTTAAGCCTCCAGATATCAGCTATTGCAATTTAAAGACAGTTTCTAGCCGCAAACGAGTATATTTAGCAAAGGCTTATTTTGAATAATTAAGCCTAAACATTGGCGGTTAGCGAGCAAAGACAATGTACGCAACAAAATGTCGCTTTATAAATCGTTATCGAGAATAATCTTTAGGAAAACTAGAAGAATAAATAGTTGAATAACTACTTGGAGTTATTTCTCACCTTAATCTCGCCTATCTTGATAAGAAATGGTAACATTACTTTAAGCTACTTTTCGTGGCGTGACGAAGCACTCGGATTACATATTAACCATTGACACAGGGTACCCAAGCTAATGGATAATTCGATTCATTTTTCCTTCGGTTATCGTCAGTCGGTGTCGGCATTACAATTACATTTTCACAACCTCCGTGTTGACCAGCCAATTCTGTTTCGTACTATTATAACAGTTCCTAGTGACTGATGAATTCCCACTGGACAGTTCAGCCTCTTGAAAGCTACACATGGGTGAGATATCTATTATTTCTGGGTGTAACAAAAAATAAATACTTGGAGTTATTTCTTACCTTAATCTCGCCTATCTTGATAAGAAATGGTAACATTGCTACGTCTTCATAGCTTGTTCGAAGCACTCTCAGTGGCCAGGCTACAAACAAAACCACGGTCACAGGACTTATTAGCCTTTAGAGTGGCTTCAGCTTACCAAATCACATTAATTTGTGAGGTATATCCTTGTCACTCCAGCCACATCCCACAAGCTTTACGTTTTCACGGTCACGGGAATGCTAAGGTCACGTGAGAGCGTCCTAATTCTTACTATTTGTTTGGTTGTTTGTTTTTTTTGCAATTGATTGTTTTGTTGCTGTTTTTTTTTTCTTTCAACGAGCTCATTGTCTGGTGTGCACTTCCTGGTATCAAATTTCGCAGAATTGCGGTGCACGTGTTTTGGAGCTGTCTTGTTTTAGCGCGATTAATATTTTTCTTGTAAAAAGCGTTGTATCCTTTGGCCTTTCAAATTAACGTCAGATTTGGTTTTACTTGTATACAACATACGTAACTGGAGAATCCTGCGTTTATATTAAAGTTAAAAATTGTAATTTAATGGCTTCATGTGGTTTTGCCACACTTGTGGGGGGAGGTTCTCAAATGAACTCCTTACGTACCCAAATGAACGATGTGTCAAAGTGTACCAGAGGCATTCCGGTTTGGAAAAGCACCTATTGTTTGGTCAGTGCAAGATGTTGCATGAGAGATTCACTCTGTTGGACTTGGCTAAAAAGAAATACCAGGCCCTTTTAGTCGAAGGCTCGAGTGAAGCAGTCTTGACAGTGCTTGAGCAGTGAGACTTCTCAGTAAGCGCCAACACTTTACCCGAGGGGTGGGCCTTGAAGACAAACAAAAAGTTCACTCTATTCAGTGATACACAGAAGAAATACTTGGAGGAAAAATTTAACCTTGGCCAGGCAGCAGGCCAAAAAAGAGGATCCCATTAATGTAGCCCGAGACATAAGATTTGCCAAGAAGATGGATGGCTCGATGCTGTTCAAGAGAGACGAGTATCTCGCCACGCAGCAAGTATGGCCTTCTTTTTTTCTTCTACAATGGCGGCGAAATGTCGTTATGATCAAGGTGATCTTTCAGTGCCAGATATCACGGTGGCAGAAGAGCAACAGCAAATACCATACTTCAAGAAGTACAATTGCTGCATCCAATTGTATATGACAACCTAGAACGGGGAGGGGGGATATACGTACGTGCGGCCCCAAAGGGTACGGTTTTTTAGCCGTTTTGGTCTGAAATAGGGTATCAATTTTGACCATTTTGGTCTGAAATAGGGTATGGTTTGTGCACTCTAGTCTTGAATTCGGTATGTTTTTTAGAAGAAGCTACTTCTTCATCTTTAGCCGATAAGACCATCAACAACAGCCCTTCTTTTTTGTCTTTTAATTATGTTTATGCAAACTGTGTACGTGAAATAGGTCTGAAATAGTGTATCAAATTTTTGGCAGGTCTGAAATAGGGTAGGGAAAATCGCAGAGTTTGGTCTGAAATAGGGTAAGGGTTTCAGGAAGCAGACCGCACACCCCCACCCAATTTTTTCAGAGAGTACCTAGACATCTGTGCCCTGTACAAAGAAAAGCGGCTGAAGCAGCTCAGCATTGTTATACTTCGTATTGTATTGGCAACTACTTTGACTTAGCAACGGAAGGCGGTTTTAATAACAAACGCAAGACAGAACACATAGATGCTTTAAGTGGACTTGTTTCAGCTTGCGATTGTAATGAGTAAGACAGAAATGGAAATATGTAAACCACATGCACCCATATCGTTTCGATGTATCAGTGGCAAAGGAACATCTCACTAGCTCCTAGAGTATAGGGCGAGATAATAATTCCCAAATGAAACGATCTGAACCTGGCCGAGCTGAGAGAGTAACATCTAATGAGAACGGGCCCCCCACTGGCCTCCTAATTTCTAGCCTGCGGAGCATGCGTAAAACTGGACAGTGGGGGAGCTTGTGCTGATGGAAGCTCAGAACGGGACACTGGTTTTCGCCTCCCCTCCACCTCCCTTCCCCGTTTACGCCTGCAACGCAGGCTAATCAATTCTTTCCGCCCAACACCCCACTTAACCTATTTTTCAGAGAATAACGTAGGGCTCATGTTTTACTCACTTTTAATCAGTGACAAACAGGTCGGTCACAAAAGTCTCAACAGTTTAGACAAGGAACTGTGTTCGCAAATGAAAGAGAGCAGAACGTGTTGTCCTAATAGGTTTTAAATTCATCATGTAAAATGAGACAAATACTTTAATAGGTGTTTTTATAGGTATTTTGCAGAACTTTAGCCGTCGAACAGGGGCGTGGGGTGGGGGAATTTGGAAGAATTTATCAACGGAACTGAAACTATTTAATCATATAATTATTATTTTTTTTAGTATAATAATTTGTGTCTAAAATCAAAGTATTCTACAACGTTCATTACCAGGTCTACTACAATTAATATAATCAGTATGTGATGGAGCAATAACAATAAGCTCCGGGTAAGAACCACGTGTAAATGTTACACCCAGAAATAATAAATATCTCACCCATGTGCAGCTTTCAAGAGGCTGAACTGTCTAGCGGGAATTCATCAGTCACTAGGAACTATTATAATATATATATTTAGCCAAGCCTAAAAGCGGAGCTCCAAAAGCATTCTTTTTCTACTGGTATTTACATATAGTGTGCTTGTCATATCACCCATCTGACCTCACTCAAGCTACAGACCCAAGGCTGTAAAAAAATAGTATGGAAAGGTGATCTGAGCCAGTGTCACAGTGGATTTGGACCCCCCGCAGATTTGCACCCTTCAGTCCAGATCTGCTTGTGGATCAGATTTGGACCCCCTAGTCCAGAACTGCTAGCAGATATGAACCCCCTTTTACGGATTTGGACCCCCACCCCTCCTAAAAACAAGCATTCTATTCAGTAAGGTAATAAAAATTCCTTTGCAAATTGAGTTTGGAGATGTTAAAAAGCAAAAAAAATATATTGAGGTAGGTTTTTTTAAAAAAATAATCATTAATACTTTGTGTAAAAAAGAACCTGCAACGCTAGTTTGCATCTATAAATTTTTAAAACAAAACATTTCTTAACATCTTAGAGCAATACCTAAGGACATGTCTGTTTCCCGTTCAACTGTAGGCTACTTAGTTATGGTTTAGAGCCACTAGAAATTGGTGGAGAAGCCTGGTGAATGCTATTTTGAATCAGTATCCGACATCAGACAAATAGTGATTCAGATCATCACTTCATAATGAATGCAATTTCAGTTATCCAAAGCCTCCCATGAGACAGTTGGAAATCAGAAATTGTGTATCCTCTGGATATATGTATGCATCAAAAAAATTATGAAAGAAAGATACATGGAAATCAATAAAAATATTTAGATGATATGCATTAAGGCCAAGATATTTCTTTTGATCAGTTACTTCTTGACCTTACTATCACAAAAAACTGCTTGCTGACATTAAGCTCATCAATCAATGCACCTACAGTGTTTTCAAAAAGAAATCCAGCTGCTTTTCTGGCCAGCCAAGTGCAAGACTAAGCAACTTGATAATAAAATATTGGGCATTTAGTTGATATCACTATCAAGGTAATTAACAATGTAGTATGAGGATTTAAGGTAATGATTCACCAAAGCAAAAGTGCTGGAAATCCGTGTTAGCAATCTTAACTTGATTTTCTATTTTGCAAGAAAGGTAAGGACTAGTCTCACGTTTCTCCATGTACGTTTGAAATTGCACAACATACTTCATCAAACATCAAAAATCCCATTACACATTAGTGCCAAATGTCATCCAAACATACCACAAGATTGGTGTGACCAGCTATGAATAAAATTAGTTGAAAGACTGCATGCAGGAGAAGGAAGTCCAAAGGATGTGTACATTAATGAGAAAGAGCTTACTTTAAGTTTAGTAATACTTTGTCATACGAATACATCTAAGCTGATACAAAAAAAGTGCATGACTGGAGAATAATTGGGAGAAAGTAAATTCCCCTACAAAGAATATTATCTAATACAGTAATAGCCCACGTATAAGAACCTGGGTTTTAAGAACCTGTTAGGCTAAAATTTTAATTTTAAGCCCCCTCCACATAAGAACCTATTAAGGCTAAAATTTTAAGTTAGGTTCTTATCAGTGGGGTTGCTGTAAAAGTGTAAAGATAAAAACTGCTGAATGAGTTTCTTTGTTATGTTTTGTTAAGGGCATATACTGTACCTGCAGTGAACTGCCTATAGGCATTTCTCTATGGTACAAATAAATGATTTATACTGTATTATGAGATGATATTTATCATATATATAGTATATTCAGATAAAATTCATATGAAAATTTAAGAACCTATTTTAAGAACCTTGGTAGCCTAAATTTGCTTTCAGTACCATTTATATAAGAATGTATTTAGGCTAAATTAGATAATTCTGGTTCTTATATGTGGGCTATTACTGTATTACACATTCTAAAAACTAAGAGGTGAAATTTAAACGTGGCCCAAAGCTAACCTAATCAAATTAAATCAAATACTTGTCTCTTACAAGTCACCCCTGCTTTGAGATTGACACTAAAAATAAAGAAGTAAAATTGAAATACAATCCAAAGCTAACCTAATAAATTACATACTTGTCACTCACAAGCAACAGCTGATTTAAAATTGACACAAATAATGTAATAGATAGGACTTAAAACTGCTTCAAGAAGGTGCATGCATGATGTTCGATGGAACACCATTCCAGTCTGGTATGTAGCGATTATAAAAAGAAAAGCTGAAGGCCATATATAAGCTTATATTTAGCCAGGCCAAGCCTAGAATCGGAGTTGCACACTCTCACCAAGCAAGTTCGCATGGCTTTATTTGGGCCAGTTTAATTTGTGTCCAAAACAATTGAGCAGCAGCAGGGAAAACGAAGAGTTTTCGATAGCAAACGTTTGCAAAAAAAATACAGACATTCGTGAGTCCTAACTACTTTCAGATGAAAGCGTAACGGAATTCAAAGCGGATTGAAAAAAGAAAACACTACAAGCGAACAAAGTACGATGCGAGTGTTTTGCTGGAAGAAGAAGGTGGAGAAATTAAAAAAGACTAGCTTGTAATAATAATAGCTTGTACTGATTAGTCTAGAAAAATCGGTATTTATTTTGACATAAATGCCCGTAGAAAAGACAATAAAGGGTAAAAACTGATCGTTAAGAGCAGTCAACAGGAATTGACCGCGGTTCAGAAACAACAGAACAACAAACAAGTATTACAAGAAAACAAAGCACAATACGAATAATATTTCTTCGAAGATTCTTGGAGAAGGTGGAGAAATTAGACAAGTAACAAAAATTGCTTAGCAATTTTGACATAAATGTCCGTAGAAAAGACAAAAAAGAGGTCCACACCTGATCGTTTAGAGCAGTCAACAGGAATTGCTGAGGCAGCAATCACTCGCAACGCGACAGAGCTGAATAATAGCGCCATTTCCCACAAAATCTTTCCTTGGCTGACACAAAACGCTTAAGAGCTTTTATAGTTTTACTGGTACTTCCCATGTCTTCCGAAGAACCTTCTTCAATTAATGATTCTCAGTGGCAAAGCGTCATCCAGTTAACGAAGAAAGCGCTTGCCAAACCACACCAGCGTTTCTCTCGCAGACCCGTCCAATATAAAATTTATCAAAGCCAGCCCAGCCAGTCAACCCATTTCGGTGTTTTTAACAATCCAAACGCTGATTCTTACCGGTTCAAACAAATTTAAGACGACATGTTTATAGACGTCGAAACTTAATATTGTTGTTTACAGGCCGCTTTCGACGAAGATCTCTAAAACGTTTTTCAAATTTTGACAAATTTATGTCAGATTTTGAGACGTGCACATGCACATGCATTTGATCGGCTTTTTTTTTACTCGAGCTTTAATGCTTAATTTTACGAGGACTCATTGTGATTACGTGTTATTAAGATAAGGGCAAAAGTTTCTTAACGCTGTTGAGGTATCAAGGTCGAAAAACAGTCAGCCAAGCCGAGTAAAAACACTCGTTCGCTTGCAAAGAAAACAACGTAGCAAAAAAAACAAACAATTCAACTACTTATTTACGTCCAAAACGAGTACAGATGATTGTTATTTATATCCATTCGAGAGAAAAATACAAGTTTCATTCCTGAACAAAAGTAACAACGATTAAACCAAATGTCAAGCTTCGATTTATTTAATTTACCTCACTGTCCTGCGCTGTGTTGTAGAGGTTTCTACCACTTGAAAATACGTAAGCTTCAGTAAAGTAAAAACAAGCATCCACAAAAATAGCAAACGGTTTGTCCAAAGAAAGAGCTGTTTCCACAGAGTTTGAGCTACTCGTTCCTCCCATTAACACAGGTGAACTGTTAAGTGACCTTTCGTAGTGAGATGCAAGATGACGCGGTAAAGTGAAAGCCCTTGAAGCGTTGAATTATACTGTTTTCAACCGCACAATCGATCCAAGTTTGAATCTTTTCTTGATAAAAATCGCTCTTCCCTTCATCACTTGAAAATTCACGTTCCGGAGTATCTTTTGACAAGTTCTTGATTTTTATGCTTTTTACGCGAATTTAAAGACAAACTTCGATCGAAGACGAAGTTGTTTTGCTCAAAATGAAGAAACCAAGTGAATGTGAAATTACGAGCCGTAGAAAGCGCGCGAAAAATTAAGCCTCGATTTGGTTTGGGTGTCCCACGCCTGGCTTGAGCCTGCGATCAAATCGAAAGCAAGTACCTGGTCAGCGGTCAACTTCAAAAAATCAGCTGACCTCGATGAGGTCTCAACTTGAGCCCGCGATATGGTCACGTGACATTGGTCAGCGGATACCTTGTTTGACAGGTGTCAATTGGCTATAAGATGGATGTCCAGTATCAAAGATGTACGCTGTAAAGTAGCTGGTCAGCTGGGCCAGGTGGAGTATGGCCGCCATGTTGGATTATTATGATTATTATTAGGATATTATTAGTTATTGGGCAACACCACCGTCGTCGTCGTCGTCGTCGTCGTCGTCGTGCGCGCCCACGAGCAATACCGCTAGCCATTTTTACCATGAGAAAAGCAGTTGACGGGTTTCTATAAGTATGGTGCTCCGCTTCGCGGCCCTTCGGGCCGCTGGAGCTCCGCTAATAGTACGAAACAGAATTGGCTGGTCAACACGGAGGTTGTGAAAATGTAATTGTAATGCCGACACCGACTGGCGATAACCGAAGGAAAAATGAATCGAATTATCCATTAGCTTGGGTACCCTGTATCAATGGTTAATATGTCACGCCACGAAAAGTAGCTTAAAGACGTCAGCAGCGATGTTACCATTTCTTATCAAGATAGGCGAGATTAAGGTGAGAAATAACTCCAAGTAGTTATTCAACTATTTATTCTTCTAGTTTTCCTAAAGATTATTCTCGATAACGATTTATAAAGCGACATTTTGTTGCGTACATTGTCTTTGCTCGCTAACCGCCAATGTTTAGGCTTAATTATTCAAAAGAAGCCTTTGCTAAATATACTCGTTTGCGGCTAGAAACTGTCTTTAAATTGCAATAGCTGATATCTGGAGGCTTAAAATAACTATTTCACCGGAATTAAGACCCACAGGCGAACATTTCAGGGTCAGTGTTCGAGATAATAATCGCGGCGAGAAAGGTCAAAATGTCAAGCGATTAGCTCAAGTGCCTGGTTTCAAGACGCTGTCAAATTTTTGTGTTTTATTTACCCAAGCTAGATTTGCGATAAAAAGCAAAATGAAGTGATATGTTTATCCAGAAAAATAGTTTTGGGAGGTAAATCCATGTACCAGATTGACTTTTCGGTCCATGAATTTGACCTAAATTTGGATGTGACGCGACATCACCGTAGCGTATAGTTTTGAAAATTTGTTAAAAATTCAGGTTCGTATTAAATGTGGATCTGGCAACACGAAATAACTACTAAAACATTATATTTCAATAACATGGGTTAGCTTTTCCAGCTAGGCGCAATAATTTGGCTTGCTAGCGTTCGCAAAAAGTGTAATTTCAGGGCCGCGTTTGGCTCTTTTAGGGGCAAAATACAAAATGCCGTCTGGAGAAGAAAATAAAAATCCAAACAACCTCAAAGTTACAGTTTTAAAATAAGTGAGTAAAAACCTTCTTCCAGACAAATTTTCAGAAAATCGATTTTTTCTATCTTGCATAGGTATAGGTGACCGGTACAGCAAGTCGCTCTTAACTGTCCATCGAGTTTAATGTTCAATGTGAATATTTCAAGACGAGGCTCACAAACAAAAAACAAGCGCGTAAAACGGTTTGGGTGAGCAAGGGCAAGGGGAGAGGGGATTTGAAAAGAAAATCAGAGAACACAAAAACATTATCCATTGGATTGGTATGTACTATAAATAAATTATGGCTCACTCAGGTTTTACGCAATTATTATGTGGTTCGCGCAGTTCACTTACTGTTGCAAGTTCGGCCATCTCCCGTGAAACCTTTATGGCAATTACAGATAAACGAGCCGATGGTATTAGTGCATTGTGCGTGAGGTGAGCAATCATTGGTTCCTGAGCACTCATCGACATCTAAAATGAGAGTATTTTACAAGATTTCGTTACCACTTCTCTTCTAGCCTGCGTAGTATGCGTTCCCGTTCGAACATATTTCTGTTCGAACCCATTTTTTGCTCTCGTCCCAATTTTCGCGCGGCCAGAATGTGGAAAAAGAACGGTTGCAACGCAGGTTACTTTCTCTTCCTGCAAATGGGCAAGATACTCATATACAACTAAGCCAGTATGTCACAGGGTTTGAAATAAGCGCTCGCCCGGCCACCCGCCAATACGAGTATCAGGCTCATCGGGCGAGTGGAAATCGTAGTTTACTCGCCCGGCATGACTTGCATGACTTGGTAAGATTATTTTCTTACCTCGCTCGCAGTTCCCGATATTTGTCCAGTTAGCTGGGCAGACACAGCGTAACTGTCCTTGTTCATTGGGAATACAAGATGCAGCGGGAGGACACGAAATCCCACCACACAAACTCTGAAAAAATAAAAATGGCTACATATATCATCTGCTATAATTACTTTGATTTACCAGTCTGTCTAGCCTCTTACGCAGACGTCTTTGGGCTCGTCACGCCTTCCTCCCCCACGAACGTCTGCTCAACTGAACTGCCATTTCCGTTCGCCGGCGTTAGCCTTTGTTTTAAAGAAACTAATAAGTATCCGTCTATTGTATAACAGATAGCCAATAACGAGTTGCGTAAGAATGGAAATCGATATCCGAGGAGTAATTTCCGCCAAACGATTCACATGCATCGTGTGGGAAACAATCCCGGGGTCGATCGAAGTCCTGTTTTCCCTAAGAACAAGATGCAAGACGCAGCCGGAGGATACCCAGGGCCCCTATGAATACCAGCCTCGTAGCTGAATGGACTACCCTGGTTAAATAAAGTTAGTCAGTTACTTACTTACTTACTTACTTACTATTGGCTAACGAACAGAAATGGAAGTTCAGTTGAGCAGACGTTCGTGGGGAAGGAACGCGTGACAAGCCCAAAGAGCGTCTGCGTAGGAGAATAAGTTGGTCTACTTTTCGATCACTTTATTAACGTCGAAGCACATGACACGAGGGAATTAAAAAAGCTGCCTTGCTTTCAACATGTAACTTTGTACTTGTCTTTTGTACTAACTTTGTACTTTGTACTCATTTGAAGGGAAAAGCACCCTGACGACGAGATTGTTGATTTGAAAGGGAGGGAGGGGGGGGGGGGGATTTGAACGGGGAGTGTCATACGTTAACAATCGAAGAGGTTTCATAAACTGAACCCTAATAAAAACAATCATCGTGCAAATGACTGATTAGAAAAAAAACTTCAAAGTAAAGGTAGGTTATAATGATCCTCTTTCCAATTTTGTGACATGCTTCACTGGTTTCGATTTCCTCGACTCAAAATAATATATGCTACAAAAGAATTAGAAAACAATGCCTTCTTTTCAAGATTCAAACGTACCGCTGTTGGATTATACCAGAAGCTTTCTTTGTAAACCAGATCTTTCGGATGCTGATGATGATCTGAGTCACTGAGCTCACAGAGAAATTTGTTTCCAGGCTCCTGCGTTCCAAGGTTGTACGAAAGGCACTTCGGACTCAAATAACACTGTAGTTGGCATTGCTTGCCGAGATCAATTGATGTTGAGTGAATTACATGATTTTTCAAACGTCTGCCTGCCTGGGGTTCAAGAAACTCCAAAACCCTGCAGGTGCCTAAAGATGAAAATTGAAAAACAAAATTAACAGAAATTGTTCATTTTTGACTAGGGCCTAAAATTAAATCCGAGATAAATTATTAATTTAGCAATAATAACTGAAAAAAAAATGAGCTGTTAAATTACTGTTTACTGACGGAATCACATTTTGAGAGCTCCATTTTTATTATGTTGTAGCTGTCGATCAGGAAGCAGTCCAGTAAGACGGCTCCTCCTCATGTCAGAATCTACCCTTCCTTATCAACAGTGGCGTCAAGTAGGGCTGCGCGAGCGCCAGCCCTTTTCGGAGTCTTCTTATCCCTTCTCCTGTCGTACGACTTTGACTCGCCTACTGGAAGTGTCCATCGTCACACCAGGTCTGGCGAGAAGCTGTTTGGTCTGGCTCGACTGCGCTCAAAGACCAAGGTGAGGACGGTGCTCATCAAGGCGTTGCTCTTTGCCGACGATGCAGTCCAGGTTTGTCAGTCAAACCCAGTTTCGGCGATCGCCTCGCCGACGGTTGAAAGTATCGGCAGAAAGCAGTTCGGACTCACAGGACGCCGGAAGAAAGCCAACGTCAGTGCACAGGACGTCAGTCTTGCCCCATGTATCAGAATCGGAAATGTCTCCCTGGAAGCTGTGACGATTTCACTTACCTGGGGTCGACAATCAGTAACAACTTCTCTGTTGACATCGTACTTGACATATATACGGCTTGGAAAGTCAAGTACCACCATGGCTAGACTTTCTAAGAGAGTGTGGAAGAATAAAGCGCTGACAGAACACGCCAAGATCCGAGTGTACTAGGCTTGTGTTCTTAGTACCTTACCCAACGGAAGTGGCGGTCGAGTTATTGCAAGTTAAGCCGTTTGCCATGTTGTCACTTGAGTATGGAAATAGGTTTTATTAACTTTCATCCAGTATATATGTAAGGAATTGTAGCGGATGCCAAACGGGCATCAATTAATAGCTGATAAAGGATTCCACTGATCTCCGTTTTTGGAGTTAATTCTGAATCTAATTTTTTAATAAACTTGAGATTCTGAATTCAAGGACAGCTCTCATCAGGGACTAAACAAATGCAATTTGTGACAATAAGGGTATTTTTCTTGTAATGCTTTCAGAGTTGGAATGATTTTTATTCGACGTCCAAGAACTGTTTTGCGAATTTAGGAGCAGCATTGTTCCCTTCCACTCCCCTCCCCCCGTAGGGGGAGAGGTAGGTAGGTAACTCGGGTTGATGAGGCTGATTAGGTCCCTAGCAATACATGCTAATATGCCCAGAAAAGTACAAAAATATCAAAAATTACATGATCAATTACTGACTAACATTCTAACTATATCAATCAGAATAAACAATCCTAAATCGTAAAATTATTACATTGGGAAAAAAATCATAGTGAGCTGTATATACAAATGTAGCTCTCTTACAGCATTTTTGAATTCCTTAAGGATTGTCGTTGAACGTAATTCAACCGGTAAAGAATTCCACACTTCGGCACCAATAAAAGTTGTAGATTTTAAACAAAAGTTTGTTGTTGTTGGTGCCTCTCAAGCTCTTCACATAATTACGTACGACGAACGAGTCACTTATATATCCCGGTTAACATACCGTTTACAGCTTTAAAAATTAATATGGCAATGTCCTGTAGGCGACAATTGGACAAAGTTAAGCCCTAGTCATCATCACCATGAAGGGACACCCGTTTGTTGTACACACACCTTAGAGCTCTCACATTAAGCCTTCCAGCTTCTACTTATCAACTTCTGCTTATCAAGTACTCCCTTATGGCTATATAGGTATGTGCGGCCCTAAAGGTTTTTAAGCCGTTTTGGTGAGGGTATGAATTGTGCACTCTAGTCTTCAAATTGGCGAGAAGACTATCTACAAACGCCCTTCTCAAATTATGTTTACGCCAAATATTGTAGGTCTAAAATAGGGTATCGACTTTTTGATCAGGTCTGAATTAAGAAATAGAGTAGGGAAAATCGCAGACTTTGGTCTGAAATAGGGTAAGGGTTTCAGGAAGCGGGCCGCACACCGTCATCCAGGTTTTCTGGGAGTGAAACCCCCAGGCTTCGAACAGTAATAGGAAGTCAAAGGAGTGCGGCTAGTTTCCACCTGTCGCCATAAACTGAAGCACTTTCGTGTTCATGCATGACCATGAGTTGCTTGTTATTAAAAACGCCACGGCGTCAGGAAACGTCAACAGGAAAAAATATACACCTTTGTGATACTCGCAATTGTTCGTGCTTAACTTTCCTAGTACTTAAAAATTAGACTCGAATAAAAAATATGACGTGAACTCGGTATTATTTGTGCAAATTGCCATACCATGAAGAAAAAAGGCTAAGGTTTGAAAGTATCCACAGTTATCAGCTTTTCTACTGCTCGTGCACAATTACTTATAGTTATTTAGTTCTAGATAGCCAATCTTGACGGAATAAGAACACGACTTTATTCGCAAACGGTTCCTCTAATGCAGTTTACTTATCACCTGTTAATTTGCTCATTTCATTCAGCTTTGAATAAATAACATTTTCTGCTAAGCGTTATGTCAAATTAAGCAATAGTGTGTGTTTACGTTACTTAGGAAGTTGGTATAATTCGAGATAGCGCTCAGGCCTAATTTTACTAGCAGATTTTAGCATCTTAAAAATGCATCCACGGTTATGCTTAGGGTTGGGGTTAGGGCATGTAATAAATGCATGCTCATTGAAAAAAACTGATCGATGTATATAGATAAAGTTGTCAACCTGGTCTAAATTTCAGCGTTCAATCGAAAGGAAAGTTTCGATAGAGGAATTAAGATAGTACCTGATGTTATGTTAATTACCCTCATGCTGATGAATTGAGTACAAGTAACTTTAAAGATATTGGAGAGAAAGCGGAAGTCAAATGCAGAAAACTGTAATTCCGCGAGAAAGGCAGCTTGATCAAAGTCTCAAATAAATAGTTCGATAAAGAAAGTGGCTTGTTTAGAGAATGCGTCGGCTAAAGACACTTCTTAAATATTAAGAATATTACAGTTAAAAATACTGAAAACTATACAAATGAATATATCGCAAATCATTTTCAATGGTGCCCGAACGCAGTGTTAGCGGAAGGTACACTCGTTAGAGACTATGGAAGCTGGTACTCTTGCCAATAGCTCATTGTGTCTACATAGCCTTCCCTTAAGACTCGCCAGGTAAAAAACGTGAATGCAATCGCAGCCACCATTAACACGAACCTGGCCATTGCTCCAATGAGCTTATGGATATTGAATTGAAACTTCAAGATAGACTCCAGGTGACTACTCCTCGTAACGGAAAACAAAACTATCTCTATTTTGAGACAAACTCAGTTAATGAAGCAAGCGCCTCCGGGGTGTGAAACAGGGGCAATTAGACCATTGTATAAAGCGTCCTCAGTCAGTCCTTAGGGGTTCCATTGACAATGGTGCAGCGGCGATGTTGGTACACAATGACAAAAGAAACCAATGGGAAACCTTTTTCACAGTAAACCACCATGGCGGTAAAGACGTCACATGCATACTGTCTATATATCATAGCAGCACCTTTAAGTGACTCAAAGTTAGGCAAGCCACATGAGATCATTTCGGTTATAGAGGCCGAGCATGTGAAGATTGTAAAGCGGATGACTTTTCGTTTGATCCTCAAACAAACCTTTGTGGAGTTGGAAAGTGGAAAGCTAATACGATGAAGCACACAAGCTGCGTGGACGGATGATTGAGATGAAAATCGGCGATGACCTTGCTTTGAATATTATAACCAATCGACGACATTTCTTGTCACGAAGAAGGAAGAATGCAGCAGGGAGGAATGAATGTGTTAATATGCAAAACCAGTTATTTCGATGTTACTGACTAGTATTGAAGGGCCAAAGCACAATTGAAGTTCAAGACAAGAGAACAGAGAGAAGACAACGCGATAAGCATATGTTTATATAATAAAAGGCATGCTATTGCCACCGAGTGTCTGGAAATTACTGCGACCATAAGCAAGGAAATTAGACAATTTCTATTCTCACGCGCTTATTTGGACAAGAACCATGCAAAAGCAAATAATTGGCCTTGTGCAAAGGAGTGGAACATTCAGCAATGAATTAAATCCTCCATCGCGTGATGATTCCTGCGTGTTGTTGCATATCAGGTTAAAGCTTAGATGTTATACACGACATACACTGAACATACAACGTCGCAATCGCTACACTGAATAAACATAAACAAAGTAACCAGCAGAGCTTTTCTATAAAAAAAAAAAAAAAAATAATAATAATAATAATAATAATAATAATAATAATAATAATAAAAAAAGAACCGTATATAGATAAGCAACACATTTGCTTTGGGCGAAAAATATGATTGATTTTAAACTGCTAAAACTGAGACAACTCCACAGGCACGTATTCAAACCTTATCGAAGAGGAGATCACAAATTACTGAAATGTCTGAAATAATCAATTATTAACGCACAAGCTAGGTTAGCTTCTCACTGGTATAAGGAAAATTCACTCCTTGCAAATAAGGATAAATTTCAGACAATGGTACTTAATGCAAATAAGAAAGAAGCCACGTCAATCACCATAACACTTGATGATACAGCACCAATAGAGCCTACTAATTTTACGAAACTCTTGGGCATCATTATCGACGATAAATTGAATTTTACTGAACATGTTAAATCAATTGTGGTCAAAGCACAAAGCGGGGAGACTTGTGGGTGTTATAATGCGCCTAAGAAATCTCATTCCAGAGAAAGTCAAACTTTAGCTGTATCGAACGGCAATTTGACCACGTTTAACTTACTGTTCCGTTGTATGGCATTTTCTGAACGCTTCTCATACACGTAAGCTAGAGAGGAGCCAAGATAAGGCTCTTAGGGCTATCTACTGTGACAAAGTGTCAAGTTATGAGGAACTGCTGGCTGCCTCTGGTCTCCCAACATTGTTCAATCGAAGACTTTAAGACATTACCATTTTAATGTTTAAGGTTAAGAATAACCTTTGCCCACAATATATTACCAATCTGTTTAAAAGACAACAAAGCAACCATAATCTTAGAAACGCTGATTTTATTTTGCCGAGATTCAACACAGTAACGTATGGAAAACATTCAGTGACGTATTTGGGTCCAAAGTTATGGGCCAGGATACCCAATAACATTAAATCAGTCAGTTTAAAGACTTTTAAAAAATATATTAGAAATAGGGATTTAAGCACCTTAATTGACGTGGGCAGTGGGTGCAAATGTCATCTGTGTTCAACTTGAATATTAACTGTTATTAGCTTTTATAGTCTTATTCTGATACATATATGTATATATAAGTGCCCCCAAGTAGCAGCAATGCTAAATCTTTGTAGACACATTAATAAGGTTATGATGATGATGATGATGATGATGATGATGATACTGCAGTGGACGCTATTGTTTGTTTATTCAATGGCAAGTGAAGGAAGTGGCCGGGAATTATGAAATCTAGCCGCCAAAACACCGATCTTGTTCAGAAAGTCTATATCCCTTGGCTAAAATAAACGGTCAGTCAGTAAAAATTATTTTTGAAAGTAATTCAACATTTACCGTGCTGGAACATAGCCTTCTACGTAGACGGTCTTTGGGCTTGTCACGGGTTCCTCCCCAACGAACGTCTGCTGAACTTAACTGCCACTTTCGTTCGCGGCGGTTAGCCAAACATAGTTAGTCTTCCAATTCGTGGGAAGTAGGACTTCGACCCTGGGATTTATTTTCGCAGACGATACATGTGAATCAGTAGGCGGAAATTACTCCACGGGTGTCGTTTTCCATTCCTACGCAGCTCGTTATTGGTTTCTTCAAAACAAAGGCTAACCGCCGGCGAACGGAAGTGGCAGTTCAGTTCAGCAGACGTTCGCGGAGAAGGAACGCGTGACGAACCCAAAGAGCGTATGCGTAGAAGGTTAGCTGGAGCATCGCTGCAGACTTCTTGAGGTCATACGTTTTTCGGAACGTCACACAACGCTCTCTTTGATGGGAGGTTGCGTGCTGGCGAGAATGCATCACAACCAGTCTACACTGTAGTTTAATAATAACTTTGGTAGACTCTGGGAAAGAGGTTGCATTACCGGCTAGTCAAGTGTTGATCGCAATAAGTGTAGCAAGATGCATCCATGAGCTGTCTCGCAAGAGCCTTTGATGATTATGTTGTGGTGGTATCCCAAAACTCCGTAACTTGGTGATTTCTTTGCATGCCGAAACAGGAAACAGTCCTGTATGACTGGTACTCTTCATTTCAGAATCCATCCTTCCCCAACGGTGGTGCCAAGCAAGGCTGCGTACTCTGAGCGCCGGCCCTTTTCCGGGTCTTTTTATCCCTGCTCCTGTCCTAGGACGTTGACTCGGCTACTAACAGTGTCCATCTTCACATCAGGTCTGACGGAAAGCTGTTTTGTCTGGGACGCCTGCGTGAGGACGTTGCTCATTAGGGCACTGCTCTTTGCGGACGATCGTCTCGCCGATGCTTGCAAGCAGTTCGGGCCCACAGTACTCCTGAAGAAAACCAACGTCAGTGTACAGAACACCAGTCTTGCCTCATCAATCAGAATCGATAACGTCGCCCTGGAAGCTGTGGACGTGGGTCCACAGTCAGCAACAACTTCTGTGTTGACATCGACTGGAGAAACAGCTCGGAAAGTTAGATACAACCATGCCTAGACTTTATAAGAGAGTGTGGAAGAACAAAGCGCTGAAAAAAAAAACCCCGGCCCAAGATCCGAGTGTACCAGGCTTGTGTTCTTAGTACCTTACCCAACGGAAGTGGCGATCGAGTTATCGCAAGCCGTTTGCCATGTTGTTACTTGAATGTGGAAAAAGGCTTTATTAACTTCCATCTAGTTGTAAGGAATACTGTAGTGAATGCCAAACGGGTGTGAAGTTAATTGCTGATAAAGGATTGCATTATTTCCCGTTTTTGAGTTCTGAATCTAATTTTCTAACAAAGTTAGATTCTGAAATCAGGGAGTAAACAAATGCTATTTATGACCATTAGGATATTATTTTTCCTGTAATACTTTCATTTGCCCAACAAAAAAAATTGTTTTGCGAGTTTAGGAGCAGCATAACCGACGTTGTAACGCGTTCGTGACCAGTGCTCGTTATTTAAGATGCCATTGTGTCAGAAAACTTCAACAGGAAAAACTGTACAGCTCTGTGGCTCACAATCTTTCGTGCTTAACTTCCCTAGTATTTATATTAGGCTCCAGTAAAATATTTATGACGTGAACTTGATATTATTTTGTGCAAATACCATGCAATGACGAAAAAAAGGCAAAACTTTGAAAGTATCCACTGTTATCAACTTTTCTTCTGCTCGTGCACAATTATTTGAATTTTTTTTCTAGATAACCAGTAATGACGGGATAAGAGCACAACTTCATATGAAACTTCCTCTAATAAAGTTCACTTTATCATCTGTTATATTAATGTGCTAATTTACCTCTAAAAGGTTCGAGGACGAGGAACACATTTTCTTCCGTTTAGTGAACTGAAAACATCCTCTTCAAAAACTGTGTTGTAAAGGCTTTGAAAATTTAGTTAAGTAACGAATGAGATATACATTAGAGTAACCAAATAATAACAGTGAAACGCGAAGAAATAATAACATATAATTATCCAATGGTGGACTTAAAAGATCTATAGCTTTGATACCCTCATGGGTTGAAAACACGTGAATGGAATTTTGATGTCACTGAATAGCTATCTGTGCTTTTTACCATCGTTGGTTTCAGGCACCAGCTAAGCATTTGTATCTGAATCTGTCGCATTCTCAAAACATCTCTCTCTTTAATAACAGATCATTTTAAAAAGCTATGAATTAATAACATTTTCCGCTATAAAAGTCAATTTCAAATTAAACAATAGCGCGTGTTTACGTGACTTAGCAAGTTGGTATAATTCGAGATAACGCGCAGGCCTGTAATCTTTTTTTTTTTTTAGCAGATTTTAGCATCTCAAAAATGCATCCACGGTTAGGCTTAGGGTTGGGGTTAGAGCATGTAATAAATGCATGATTATCGAAAAAAAAATAAAAAAAAAAAAAAAATAATAATAATAATAATAATAATAATATCGCAGAGAGGTGCAAAAAAGGGGTGTAGTGGAACGGTAGATAATTTGTTGATTGATAGGGTGGTGACGTTGGATTGTCAGAGAAGAAGGCGTAACCTGAGTATGGCATGGGTAGATGTGAAGAAGGCATATGATTCGGTAGATCATGGGTGGTTAGGTGAGATGATGGTGCTGCATAGGTTTCCAAAGTGGATGGGTAAGGTGATAAGTAAGTTGTGTAAGAGCTGGAAGACGAGAATCATCGCCAACACGCGGCATGGGTGGGAAGTGTCTGATCCTATTATGTTTAAGAAAGGATTACCACAGGGAGATGCGCTCTGCCCGAGGCTTTTCACGATCTGCTTGAATCCCTTGGCCTGGAAGATAAGTGCCTCCGAGGGATACAAGTTATCTAAACCAATCAGTGCCACAGTGACTGATTTGCTGTATATTGACGATCTTAAAGTATTCGCGGCTAACGAGACCAAGTTGAACCGAGTGCTAGAATCAACGCAAGTGGCTATGGAAGACATCGGACTACAGTGGAATCCAAGGAAATGTGCTGTGGTCCATATAAGGAGAGGGATCCACTCCCAGGAGAATTTAGGAGGAGATATAGCTGGAGGAAGATTACCATCACTTGAAGAAGGAAAACAGTATAAGTTTCTTGGTGTTCTTGAGAGCTTAGTCCAGGAAGAGAAAATGGTACTTGAATGTGCAGCAAGGGAGTACCTGCGTCGACTGTCGATCATCTGGTCCAGTCCCCTCTCAGACTTTAACCGGGTGGCGGCTTCTAACCAGTTTGCCTTGCCGGTGTTGGGTTACTTAATGTGGACTCAACACTGGCCGATAACAGAGTTGAAGATCTTGGACAGGGAAGTGCGCAAGATCATAGTGGAAAATGGCGGGAAACACCCAGGTGGTTCTACGGCTCTCTTGTACCTCCCGAGGGAACAAGGCGGAAGAGGTCTACGTGCGGTGGAGATGGAGTATAAAGTGACCAAGGTCAAAGCAGCGATTCGAATGTATGAGAACCAAGACCCGGCGATGAAAATGGTGAGAGAGTTTGACGAAAGAGCCGAGTTATCCGGCCATAAATCAATAGTGAAAGATGCGGCAAAGTTTGCGGCGGAGTTGGGTGTTGACCTTCATCTTAAACACCCGGAACCTGTATGTGTTATGACCAGTGGAGAGGCCATCCCACCGCAACGTGTGAAGGGAGTGCTGAAAGAATGTGTGGAGGAGAAGTATGAGAGGGACGTACGTGGCCTAGAATGGCAGGGGAAGCTATTGAGAGAGAGAAAGGACGATGAACAGCTGTGCACGAACGGATGTTTCAGCTGGCTGAGAACATGGAGATCATGTCCCACGTATACTATTGCCGGTGCGTTTGAGCTGTACGAGCAACTTTTGCCAACAAAGCTCTACACTAGCAAAAAGACTCACACAAGTTGCTCTGGGGATGTGAAGTTTAGAATATGTGGCCACGCCCAAGAGAGTGTCTCTCATATCCTGTCCGGGTGCACTGCGTTGGCTCAGACCAAGTATTTATTCAGACACAACATGGCTCTAAAGGTCCTGTTTTATGAGATCTTACATGACCAGGGTCTTCTCGAGGAAGTACCACCGTGGTACTCGCCAGTAATGCCCAAGCCGGAATACAGGTCAGAACAAGTGGAAGCATGGTGGGATATACCCGTGTATGCGGACCACCAGGAGGTTCGAGCCAACCGTGTAGACGCGAGGATTGTGGATCATGCAAACAAGAAAGTGCTGACCTTAGAGATGAGCTGCCCTTGGATTAGTAACCGAGAGAAAAAGAGCGAGGAGAAGACGATGAAGTATGGCCCGTTAAGGTGGGAATTGAAGCAGCAGTATAGAGGTTACGAGGTGATTCAACATAACATTATCATGGACGTGTTGGGAGGCTGGTCGAGAGAAACCGAAACCTCAATTCAGTCACTGGTAGGACGTAAGGCGAATCACGTTTTAGAGGCCATGCAAAAGGCAGTCTTGTCGTCATCCCTAAATATAGCGAGAACTTTCAAGGTTATGATATGAAGACCTAAGATCAAAGCCTGACTATCAGCCACGAAGAACGAGAGACACTAGAAACATTTATATGCCTAGATTATAGTTTTTAGCCATGTAGATATATATATATAGATATATATTTTATTTTTTATTTATTTATTTATTTATTTTTTTTACTCATATGGTTATTCCTTTTAAGTTTCGCTTGTGCGCACAGGTTACGCTTTGCGCCCTGTGTCGCTTTATAACACTGTGCATACAGATAGTTTTACTGCATAATAATAATAAAAAGCTGATGGATGTATATAGATAAAGTTGTCAACCTGCTCTAAATTCCAGTGTCGAATCCAAAGGGAAGTTTTGATAGAGGAAGATAATATCTGATGTTAAAATAATAAGCCTCGTGCTGAGTGAATTGAGCATAAGTAACGTTAAAGATATTGGAGAGAAAAGGGAGTCAAATGTAGAAAATAGGTAGTTACTCGAGAAAGGCAACCATCACCATAAATCAGATCTTTCGGATGTTGATGACGGTCTGAGTCACTGAGCTCACATACAAATTTGTTTTCAGGCTCATGCGTTCCAAGGTTGTACGAAAAATACTTCGGACTCAAATAACACTGTAGTTGGCATTGCTTGACGAGATCAACTGATGTGGAGTGAATCCCATGATGTTTTAAACGCCTGCCCGTCTGTTGCTCGAGGAAACCCAAAACCCTGCAGGTGCCTAAGGAGGAAAATTAAAACAAAATGGACAGAAATTCTTCGTTTTTGAATCGGGCCTAAAATGAAATCCTAGATAAATTACAATTTTTTTATACTGAAAAAATGAACTATTAATTACATGGGAAGCAGTCCTGTATGACGAGTACTCTTCATGTCAGAATCCAACCTTCCCCAGCAACAGTGGTGTCAAGCAGGGCTCCGTACTCTGAGCGCCGGCCTTTTTCGGGATCTTCTTATCCCTGTTCCAGTCCTTCGACTTTGACTCGGCTACGGAAAGTGTCCATCGTTACACAGACCTCAACGATCAAGGTAAGGACGGTGTTCATCAGGGCGCTGCCCTTTGCTGATGATGCAGTCCAGGTTTGTGAGTCGAACCCAGTGTCGGCTATCGCCTCGCCGACGGTTGAAAGCATCGAAAAGCAGTTCGGGTTCACAGTACGCCCGAAGAAAACCAACGTTAGTTCACAAGACGTCAGTCTTGCTCCATGTATCAGAATCGATAATGTCGCCCTGGAAGCTGTGGACGATTTTACTTACCTGGGGTCCACAATCAGTAACAACTTCTCTGTTTGCATCGAACTGGACATGCAACTCGGAAAGTCAAATACCACCATGGCTAGACTTTCTAAGAGAGTGTGGAAGAACAAAGCGCCAACGGAACACCCCAAGATCCGAGTGTACCAGGCTTGTGGTCTTAGTACGTTAACCAACGGAAATGGAGATCGAGTTATCCCATGTTGTTACTTGAATATGGAAACAGGCTGCCATTTAACTGGTATCAGTTAATTTTTGCTGATAAAGGATTGCATTGGTCTCCGTTTTTGAGTTCTGAATCTAATTTCTAACAAAGTCTGGATTCTGAATTCACGGACAGCTCTTATAAGGGACTAAACAAAAGCAGTTTGCGACAATTAGGATATTTTTCCTGTAGGGCTTTCGGAGTTTTAATGATTTTTATTCTCCAAAAATTGTTTTGCGAATTTAGGAGCAGCATAACCGACGCTGTATCCCTCTCGAGCAATAGCAGGGAGTCACAAAGGATTGCAGTTTGTTTTCGCCTCTCACCAAGAACTGAAGCACTTTCGCGTTCATGACCATGAAGTTGCTTGTTATTAAAGATGCCATGACGTCAAGAAACGTCAACAGGAAATTATAAATACACCTCTTCAGTGGCTCGAAATAGTTCGCGCTTAACATCCCTAGTATTTAAAATTAGACTCCAATAAAATATTTCAAATGAAGAAATATATGAATCATATATGAACTGCGGAAATGAAATCAAATGAAGAATGATCCTCGCAGTTGTGAACGCAATTTATGCAATTGCGAAAAGAAGCCTGAAAAAAATTCAGGACTTCAACGGGGTTTGAACCCGTGACCTCGCGATTACCGGTGCGATGCTCTAACCAACTGAGCTATGAAGCCACTGACGTTGGGAGCAGATCAGTTGTGGGTTCATATGTTGCCGTGAAAGAAATGAGTCTGAATGATATATGAAATGAATCATATATGAACTGCGGAAATGAAATTGCAACTGCGAGGATCATTCTTCATTTGATTTCATTTCCGCAGTTCATATATGATTCATTTCATATATCATTCACAATAAAATATTTATAACGTCAACTCGATATTTCCTCGAGAACGACGACTCGGATCATAATCTCAAATAAATAGTTCGATAAAGGAAGTGGCTTGTTTAGAGATATCGTAGGCTAAAAACACCTCTCAAAGATTAAGAATATTACAGTTGAAAATACTGAAAAAATACACAAATGAATATATCGCAAATCATTTTCAATGGTGCCCGAACGCAGTGTTAGCGAAAGGTACACTCGTTAGAGACTATGGAGGCTGATACTCCTGCCCATAGCTCATTTTGTCTACATACCGTCTCCAAAGACTCGCCAGGTGAAAAACGTGAATGCAATCGCAGCCACCATTAACACGAACCTGGCCATTGCTCCAAGGAGCTTATGGATATTGAATTGAAACTTCAAGATAGACTCCAGGTGACTACTCTTCGTAATGGAAAACAAAACCATCTCTATTTTGAGACAAACTAAGTCAATAAAGCAAGCGCCTCCCGGGGGTGAAAAAGGAGTAATTAGACCTTTGTATAAAGCGTTCTCAGTCAGTCCTTAGGGGTTCCAATGACAATGATGCGGCAGCTATGTTGGTACACAATGACAAAAGAAACCAATGAGAAACCTTTTTAACAGTAAATGTAGTATAGGACATGGGGGTACCAGCGCAGCTGATAAAACTATCGATTTTTTACGTCAAAATTTCTCGTTAAACATTTTAAGGAGAACCTCGTTAAAATTAGCGTATGTACGTTAACCTAACGAGAACCTCGTTAAAATTGGCGTATGTACGTTAACTTAACGAGACCCTATTAAAATTAACGTATATACGTTAACTTAACGACAAACCTATTAAAATTAGCGTATACACGTTAAGTTAACGAGAACCTCGTTAAAATTAACACATACACGTTAAATTAGATGTCATATTAAATTCATTATAAATTTACGCCAATATTAACGATGGTTTTTCTTTAATGGAGTTAAATCCCTCATTAAAATTCGCGTAATTCTACGTCAATAATTTTACGTCAAATAACCTGTTATACCCGGTTACAACCACTCCAAACCGGTTATAATTCAAAACCGCTTAAAACCGGTTCAAACCGCTTCAAACCGGTTTCTGTAAATGAAATTGATATTTTTTGAAATTTGTTCTATAATTTTTATAAACATTACGTATTGTTCCGTCTTCATTTTCAAGCATCTTTTCTAATTTTCGACATTCACGAAAATTAGTAAGTCTCTTCTTTTTGTATCACACCATTCCCGTGAAAATTTTCTGCCATGTTTTGCAGGTGATTCAATGAAATATTTGTCATCTTCTTTCAAAAATTTTGATAATAGATCACACATCTTTATTTACTATATAAGTATGATTTATCGAAGCCACTTTTTTAAAATGTTGTAATGTCCATATGCATAACTTGTTATCCCATCATTAAGGATATACCGCTTATCATCAAAGCATGATAACGATACTTTATTGATCTCTTTCAATGATGGTGGTTGTTTCTTATAGTTTTCATACTGTGATGCATCAAGTATTAAAGTATTAAGAAAATCTTCATGTTTGATGTTCTTTTTGACAACACTCTTTTTGATTCCTTTAGCTTTTTCCGACCAGCTCCATCATCTTTCATGTAAGAAGAGTACATCTTACTCCTCAACCCAACAAATTCAGTTATCGGTTTACCAGCGGTAAAATTTAGAGTTTTTCTGGATAATCGCTGTTGTCGAATCTATCCCTATCCACCCAAAAGTCTTGATAAATATCTTCAGTTTCAATCTCATAAGTTAAAGAATCTGTATCAGTGAAAAGTAGATTAGCTTTATCACCGTATCTCTGTTTGATATAATTGTAATGAAAATTATACATCAACACTTTACTAAAATCCAAAACACCCGCCACAACAAATGCTGGTCTATTAAAAGTTATAACCTCTTTTATCTTATGCACAGCCACTAAATCTTCATTGAAGATTTTATGGCTCACAAAACTCGGCTTTGAAGTTAGCTTAACTAACTTCTCTCTATCTGTACAAGTCTGACGTCTACTCTTTTTCGAAGGTTTTCCAAAGTCTTTCCAAAGACGGAGTTGTTCATAAGTTTAGAAAAGTCTTTTTCAAATTTATTTTTTGCTTGACTTTGTTTCTTTGTATTGAAATCCATGTACTTTTTCATCCACGGAGATTGACTTAATTCAAGAACCCGATAAACACTCCCCAACTTCATTCCAAGATCGCGATACAGCTATCAATTTCGGCCATGTAAAACATATTTATTTCTTAGCGCTTAAGGCTGGGATTAACTTTGAAACTAACCCCGTTTTTATGTTATATTCTTCACCTATCTGTGAACACCACCGCGATAACATATCACCCGTAACTTTTATCTTCTCAGGAGCCAACAGGTAATCGTTGTGGAGATCATGAAGCTCTCCGGGGTATTCCAGATCAACTTCCAAAATCAAGCCCTTTTTAGAATTGGGGTGTAATCATTAAGGTTTAAATTCTTATTTCATTCTCATCCAGCCAACGAAAATCACCGGTCGGTAAACTTTGTGACATCGCCCATCCACAAAGATTATACGCATCTAAGTAAGTAATATACTTAGTTGGTTTACTCTTGTCGTAGTTGGAAGTATAAGGATTATTAGCTTCTGCATGTCTTTCTGCAATGTAAGAGATGCCACCGCACATACATTTTTCAATAAATTGATACATATCAATATCACTTATCAACTCAAGATTAACACCGGTCATCTTCAACATCGCATCCCAGCGTAAACCAGGGCTAGTAATATAATGCGCCGGGTCGAGTTTATAATCTTGCAAGCACTTTTTCCTAAAGTTTTCAAAAACATCTGCTAGCAACAAAACATCACTCTTCAGATAAAGATCATGGTAATCACCCATCGTCTTAAGGTTAAACACATCCCAAACTTTTTGCGCATACTGTTCATCTGTGATACCCTTTCCGCTAAGGGAGCTATAAAATTCTTTTTTACTTGGTAACGATTTATTATCAAATTTACCGAAGTTATCCACCCACTGGTATGGGTAAACACCTTTCTGTTTCATCAACCAGAACTTTTCAAGTTCACCGAACTCACCCCTAGTGTATTTTAACATCGCTTCACCTAACCCTTCAACCCATTCATCTAGCCCCGCGCTCATAAATTGAAACTATCGATAAATACTAAGCTACTCCCCAACGTAAAAGACATATATTTTTCCATATTATTGGGAATAGCACCTATATTCATCTCACACTCTTCACCCTTTTTGTTGAAATATTTATTGTTCTTTACAATCTCTCCGATATTCTGCATAATGAAATGTGAATCATATTCCCGGAGATTGTGAAAAATCACCGGTATCTTTTGAGTTAAGTGATAATCAAGATTACACTTCTCATGTTCGCTCCCCCGAAATTTCCCGGTAATGTGACAATGATCTCTAACCCTAATATCTTCTTTGGTGTACTTCTTTTTACATATCCAACAACTATCATCGTTTTTGAAAGCCTCCTCCTCTTCAGCAGTTATTTTCATAGGTTTATTAAAGTTATTCTTCACTACCTCTTTGCACCAACTCACCTCTTAGAGCATCTTCTCTAAAACTTTGTAACCAGCGTTTTCACCTTTGTAGAGCTGCACCGGTTTGCTATATTTATCATCGTAATGACAAACAACTTTGTAGCCATAACTGCAATCAGTATGATGTTGAAGGGTAGTAGTATAAGATTTTTCATATATTTTTAGATTTTTTGGTTGGATCTTCTTCACATCCTTTAGCTTTCTCTATTATAGCTTCAAAATCTGCGTAAATAATAAATGGTGCCGGAAGTTCTCTGCTGTAATTTTTGAAAAATACCTTTGATCCTTCTGCAGGCATTTTAATTGCCTGTTCACCATTGATTACCATGCACTCTCTAGTGTGTTTTTCCAAAATCTCTTCACTAGAGAAACATTGCAAACAATACATGCAGAACCACTTTTTTCTTTGTGTTTTGTTTTATTATACATATAGCTATAAAAGTCTTTCATGAAAACGTAATGATTAACGATCTCACCACTTTCTTTAGATTTACCGTTAATTAATAATAGGTTCAACTTCCCATCTTTTTTCCGTGAATCTGAGACACACAGTGGAAATGTTTTTCCAAAGTCATAACCGAAAACATTGATCCGAATGTCGTTCTGTTTTTCGATATTTGGAATATCCTTGATCTTTACCGGAAATTTAATTCCAGAATAATTTATAATTAATTTTCTTAACAAATTCACGGTCACACAGCTTAATTCTCTATGGTCTTTTTCCTGTGGATTTAAATATCTAATGTGGCACCAACGAAAACGCTCATTATCTTTATTTTGTAGATTGATCAATCCTTTTTTAGGATTTTGCAAGACTTTTGGTAAAGGAATGTAAGAGGATCCTCTTAGCGGTTGATACTTCACTATATTTATAAAATGAGAATCAATAGATTCGATAGTCCAACCGGATCCTTCTGATACCCACACCCCGATCTTATTCAAAATTTCTTGTTGAGAATATGATAGGTCCTCATCAATCTTAGTTTCGTTGAGAACTGTTTTAGCTTTACTATTGAAATGAGCTGTTTTTTGTATCACTTCTGCAGCGGTACCCATCTTTGTAAAGGTAACCTTTAAAGTTTTAACAAATTTGAAAGCACCCTCCGATCTGCTTTCACTTAGCCACTTCTTGAACTCAGCGTTAAGTATCTCTCTTGTGAGTTGTAACTGATCCCTAGGTGAAACTATAGTAATCTCAAATGATTTTGTGAAGTTTTTCAAGGCTGTTTGTTTTTCAATTACTTTTGGAGTAGCTTCATCCTCGTCAATAAAAATGACCTCACCCCTAGGTTTTGGAAGTGAAGTAACTAACAGATCAATTAAATCAGCTTTTTTCAATTGAGAGAAACGTTTCAATTTGAGATATCTTGCAAGATCTTTTAGGGAAGGTAATTCTTCTTGCCACAATGTAGAATATACTTCCTTCCTCACAGTACTGTGAGAATGAAGGCCAAATTTTTCAATATAATCGATTAAATCAGCTTTTTTCAAGTGTAAATAACGTTTTAGCTTGATGGGCTTTGCAATTCGTTTCAATTCGAAAAGATTTTTTGACCATAAATTTTCATCAATTTTTTGGCTTTATTTACATATAGCCAACATTTTTTTCTAATGATTTAAATCTTTTTAATATGATTTTTCAATTTTTCATTTCACAGCCGCGTAAAATATAATGAAAAAAGCATAAGATCTCATTTTCCAATTTTTGAATTTTTCCGACTCTTCCAACCCGTTTTTCAACTCTTTCACTCCCTTTTTCAACTCTTCCAACACTTCCAAAATGTTTTTCAAGTTATTTTTCAACATGTCTATCAACTTTTTCAACTCTTTCAAATTCATGTTTGTCTTGTATATCGGTATAATATTTTTTAAAACTGTTTTAAATGTTTCAGATCTACCCAAGAGTTGAATTTTTCAGGGTAACCTTTCCACTTAACTAACGCTTTTCTTCGCTTCGGGTCTTTTCGAATGATTTTGTCAATTCTGAATATATCTTGTTTAGCTTTCAATACTGCTCTTGTTCATAAAAAGAACCTGTTGTCTCCTCACCGGATAAATCTTTCAGTTTATAAGTTATCGAATTAGTGTATTGAATCTTATCGATAGTAAAGATCTCTTCAGTCCAATTCGGTGTATAACCTTTATCGAAAACTTACGCTTGTACTTCGATATCCTAACCTTATCATCTACTTTAAATTTTGCCTTAGATGATAAAGGTTTTATACCGCCGTATAGATTGAAATAAACGGTTCTTTCATTCTTTTTCTTTGATGCTTCAATAGGTGTCATCCCTACATTTGAATGTTTTGTGTTGTTGTATTTTTCAACAAGTTTTGGGAGGGTATCCAGATACTGTGTATTACCTTGAGTAGTGAACTGTTCCCACATTTTATTTTTCATCGTTCGGTTCCAACGCTCAACCACTGAAGATTTTTCTTCATTTTCTGTTGAATAAAGTTTTATTTTGTGCTTACCCAGTAAGTCTTTTACGTGATATCGGTCCACACCCTCCTCAGTAATCTACCACCGCCAAATATTCTTTGTAACGCTTCGGCAACACCTTTACCTTGTTTATTTTTTAACGCACAATCCAACCATATTTACTGAAAACATCGATTACCATCGGTAGATAACGATAGCCTTTATTCCATCTACTAAATTGTTGCAACTCAACTAAGTCTGCAGCCCACACATCATCACTTTCATTGACGATAACGCGCCGTCGAGTAAAATTACGTTTTGCAGGTTTGTGTAGCTCATCAGCTAGATCTTTTTGCCACCTTCCCGCTTTTATACCCGACGGCTCCTTACGGTTTTTGGATTTCCTAACCCAAGTTTCTGTTTTGTATTTATCATATTTTTCGCGAGGGCGTGACTCCACTGTCTTTCACTCCTCGGTACAGCATTTAACGCTTTCACCATCTTTCTGTCCGCTTCATTTTTACATTTTTTATCATCTTTGCAGACAGAATAATCAACATCATGCTGCACGGAAATTGCATCGGTTTTACCGGTAGGTTGATCATAGATCTCTAAAATCTCACCGGTTTTTGGGTCTTATTTCAACTGTTGATCAAGGAAATTTACCGATCACTTTATGAATATCCACCCCGCTACGACGATGAAGTGGATCGATCTTTTTTGAAAGATCATCAGCCAACTTATCAATGTAACCACTAGTCAATGATTTTACCTTATCTTTTGCAAAATCTGATTTGACAGCTTTCGCTGCACCAATTCTACCGAGGTTGTAAATTCCTTTCATCCCTTCTTTGAGCGCCAGTTCACCTTAATCATAAGGGCCGCCACCATCTTGTGAAACACCGCTCACAAATTTAGTTTTAGTTATACCACATTCACTGCACTTGGCATAAGCATATCTTTTTCCATTTTCAGCTGTTTTGAAACCGGTAGGTTCTGAATCAGGTGTGAATTTTTTCTGTTTACACAATACATTTTATTATATATGTTATATTATTTTTTAGTAGCTTCACCGCTGAAGTAAGATTTTATGAATTTTCTATTAATTGTTCGTTGCGGATCTGTAAAGTCAAAGTTTGGATTGTGAATCGTTTTCAGAGCGGTTCTACCTTTATCTCTCTCATTAAGATAATATAAATAGAGATTACTTCATGGTTGGTGAGTGCGTACGATTTTTATTCACGAGTTGTGAAGAATCGAAAACGAACGAGTGAGCGCAGCGAACGAGTGAGTTTGCGATTCTTCACAACGAGTGAATAAAAATCGTACAAGCGAACCAACCATGAGGTAATTTGTTTATTATATATGTACTGAGATATTACAAAATAATGTTAACAACTATCAATTGCGCGGTGAAATCAACACAAAGACCACAACGAGTTGCGAATGATTTTATTCGAGCAAACTGAACGTACAAAACTTCCTACAACATTAAAGTTATTCAATGACTCTGAAGAAAGTGGAACAAAGTCTACTTTTAAACGATTCTTTAACTTTAAATAACAATGAAAATTTTCAGCTTTAAATATCGCCGTTCAAAACCGTAACTAAGATATAAAATTTGAAAAAGTTGACTGTTTTGTAAATCTAATTATAGTAATGCATGCATTCTAATCAGAGTCAGAGTCCAGTACTTTTAACCTTTTGTACCTCTTTGGAGAAGACTTTACCTCAACTTCTTGGATTTCCAACTTCGGGGATTGATTGAGGCTGTTAATACAAATGCTGAATTGACCTCCATGAATAACAGCGCCCGTGAAAAGCGACATCGCTTGTTGGTGATGATCTGCCGCCGAGCGACCCGCCGAGCTAGCTGAAGGATCAGTGGAGCATTCTCCAACT
Organism: Pachyseris speciosa; assembly: GCA_016490735.1. Lineage (NCBI taxonomy): Eukaryota > Metazoa > Cnidaria > Anthozoa > Scleractinia > Pachyseridae > Pachyseris > Pachyseris speciosa. The sequence continues at coordinate 476,358 of JAEMWC010000402.1, forward strand.
TGAGATGAATTAGTTTTCTCTAAGCTATGCACATTCCCGGACATCAGTTCACTTAAAGTACGAGACATTTTTACTTGCTGTTTTTCAGAAACTACGTATACAGAATAATTTGTCACACTTTGAAGATTTTTATGTCCCGACAGTTGAATAATATCTGTCGCTGGGATGTCGTTGTTTGTTAAAGTTTGGATCATTGTTTTGCGACCGCTATGGTTCTTTACATTGGGCCCCAGCCCGGCTTTTTCTGCCATTTTTTTCATTAACGAATTCAGCTTGTTCACGCCAACGGCTGACTTTTTAAACCATGGTTTAGAAGAATCTTGTTTTTTACAGTTATTTACTGCTAGATAAAATGGCGCGTTGTTGTCGTTCATTTCCGACGGTCTTTTCTCCGCGTAGAATTTGTAAACAGTGACGGGATCTCTTTCACTTCCCTGAACCGAAAACATTTTCGGTTTTATTTGCCTGACATCTCTGGGATTTTCTCCGGTTCGAGTCTTAGTTTGTCTCTCAGTATACTCTAAAAATTCCTCGCCATTTGTAGTTTGGCGTAGTTGCACATCGCCCCAACACATGTCTCTGTGTTCCTTACAACCACGGAGACCGAAATAGACTGTGTTGTTGAACCAAACTGTATTCAGTAGAGCCTCAGGAGTTGACTTTCCTAACAATCCTTTGTCATACAGCAGTTTTATGTCGTCTTCTGTGAGGGGAACTGAAGCGTTTGGTTTATCGCCTTTGCCTTTCTTCTTGAGATCTCTTTGTTTTGATTTTAATGCCGTTCGTGCTTTTTCAAACTCGACGTCTCTCATAATGCTGTATCCGTAATTCTTCTTCTTTAAATACCGTTCAAAACTGGCCATCATAGCACGCAAGGAAGTGGGTTCGTAATCTTCGTTGTTTTCTTTCTTTCTTACTGTTATGATAAATTCGCTGATGAATGAACTCAGTTCGTGTGGGGGAATTTCTTCTACAGGCCTTGACTCATCTTTTAGCCTCAAAAACTCCTTAAGCAAAGCAACATTCTGTTCAGTTTTCTTCCTGGTGTTTTCGTTTTCTTGTCCTTCAATAAATTCCTCTACTGAAGTTATATCTGCAAACCTTGAATTGCTCGAAGAAGACGCCATGGTTTTCCTTTTGCCTAGTGACGCCGTCAGTGAAAGGCGGGAAAATCGATACGATTTTTGTCACTAGTGAAAACTTTCGTCTGCGGGTTGTGATTGGTCATACGGTATTTTTCACTAGTGAGAAAAATCGTACAACCAATCAGATTGCGTGTACTCTGCAACGCATCATTTTTATTTGACATATTCATTTTGCAGTAAATCTCAGTACATATATAATAAACACCAATAACCGCACATAACGCTCGATCTATCCTGTATCTCATCACCGGAATAAAAGCTGGGTTTTCCAACACCCGCAAGATACCTACCCACCTCTTCAGGCATATTCAATCCGAAAGGATCAAAATACTCAACACCGTCTTTTTCAGACGGCAAGGTTCTATAACAGACCCAATGGGTTCCTGGTCCGCTCACATCATCTAAATTTATAATACCGCATTCTTTTTCGTTCAGCTTCGGTGGAAGATTGTCTCTGCTAAAGATGCCTCGGAAATGTTTTATGTTTAGTTTTTTTATCCACCTCTGTAGATCAAAATTACTTAGCGGTTTATTGACGAACCTCACAGAATCGCTCCTAGAAGTGGAATTCCGTTGAAAGGGCTATTCTCTCATAACAGTAATCCCTTTCCGCGCTTTTTTTTTTTTTACCACCTGCACCTATAGTAGATGTATAAACATTTTTCGACCATTACCATAAACCGGTGGTGGACCGATCTCCAATCCCCTTCCTCTATAAGGAGCCGGATCAACCTGTAATCCTTTGCCCGTCAAAGCTTTTAAAGCTAAAGGAATACCTATTGATGCAAGCAAAGCACCAAGGAATCCGCCACTTTGTTTTGCTGTCGGCTTCATAATCAATTGTCCACCGCTCTGAAATGACCTCATAATCTGTTCCTTCTGTTTCTTTGTTAGAAGATGTTTATTAGCGATCAATTGTTGAATTTTGTCTTGCGGAATCAAGAAACCACCCAATTGTGAAACACCTTTACCGCTTATCTTTTTGACAACCTGTGATGCTCCTTCAGAAGCTAAACATGCTAAAGCCGGCAAACCAAGAGTTTTACCAATTGCTGGGAGAGCCATCCTCGCTAGCGGTAGCAGACTACTCCAAAGACTTCCACCCTGTTTCACAACCTTTCTAATCTGTGATTTTGAAATCGGCAGATCGGCATCTTTACCTTTTTTAATCGCTTTGCGAATTCTGTTTATCTGTGTTTTCATTAACATTAACTCATCTGTTCCTCTTAGCTGGTTGTGAGCAAGTTTCAATGTTACAGCTTCACGTGATTGAATAACTTTTGCCAGTGATTGTTTCTGCCCATCACTCAAACTTAAACTGTATGGAATATAGTTTGTCATCGTTATTTATTATATACTACCGAAAAACTTTTTGGCTGCCTTTCTACCCGGTTTATCAACATATAAAAAATGAGAAAGGTTCTTCTGTTGCTGTTAGGTACTGTTCTTTTGTTACCCTAAGTTCACCAGGGATTACATTCTTTTCGTGTTTGCTTTGGGGTTCATACACACAGTAGAGTGAACAATTCAAACGGATGTCTTTTGGTGTTTTGTAAAAGGTTTGAGAAAGGTAGATGACTGAACAGTTTTTGTGTCTTCCACGAATGAAATATTCGATTATTTTTTTTATTTTTATTTTTTTTCACAGACATAATCATCAAATATTACTATATTTTGTGAACGAGAATCACTGGGTAGCTCACTTACGGGTATAATATCATCATTACTTCTTTCAATTATATTGTATCATACTTTTTTACTGATATTGTCCAACACCTCAAAAGGATATTGGTATTTATCTTGTTCAAGTCCTTTTGAGTAAAGATAGATTTTATCTTAATAGAGGAGCGGGTGAATCAACATGTGAACCACCAGATTTGTTTTACCCGAACCGCTTTCTCCACAGATCAACATTCTGAATGTATTTTTCGGCATGTACGGATAAAGCTGTTTGAAACCGGTATCCTTTTCAGGTCTATCATAATTTGGTATCTCTATTTTGATAATTATATATGAAAATATTTACATTACATATTTATTCGTAAGATCTGTTAACTGTTCGTTTGTAATTTCACCGAATGAATTCAATTTATGGGCTATCTCAGTGAATTCATCTTTGATGGCGGTAGATGTATTTCCAGCACTGATACTACCACCAAGTAGCTCCAACCTATTGACTAGATCCATAGGATTGTTGAAGAATACTACAGAACCGCCGACTTTTGCAAGCCGTTTGAATTTCTTTGATGTTCTTCTTATGGGTACCTCCCCCAATCTGTTTGCCAACACCGCCACCACTTACAGTAGTCAGTAATCCTTTCTTAATCAGATTGAGTCTTTCTCTATACTTTTTATTGCGTTGATCTCACTGTCATAGTCCTCGATTGATTCTAATATACCGGGTGATTTTTTTCTTCCTCTTTGTTAGATGACCCTTTTTTACGCCAAGAGACTTATTCATTTTAGCGGTCTCTTCCAACAGTTCAGCGTAAGTTGTGTAAGCTTAACTTTAACCTGATGTGCAACAACACGCAGGACTCATCATACGACAGAGGATTTAATTCATTGCTGAATGTTCCAATCTTTTGCACAAACAAATAAATTGCTTTTGGTCCTTGTCTAATAAAGTCCCTGAGGATAGAAAATGTCTTACATCCTTGCTTACGGTAGCAGGAAAGTTTCTTTCTAAACACTAGGTGGCCATAGCATGCCTTTTGTTATAAAAACATATGCTTATCGCGTTGTCTTATCTCTATTCTCTTGTCTTGAACTTTAACCGTGCCCTGTCCCTCCAGTGCTAGTCAGTGGCATCGAAAGAACTGGTTTTGCTTATTACGACATTCATTTCCCCCTGCTGCATTCTTCCTTCGGGTACCAACAAAAATCGTCGATAGGTGATAATATTAAAAGCAAGTTCATCGCCGATTTTCATTTCAATCTCAAGTTCTCGCAGCTTGTGTGCTTCATCGTATTAGCTTTCCACTTTCCAACTCCACAAATGTATATTTGAGGATCAAACGAAAAGTCATCCACTTTACAATCTTCACATTCTCCGATAGGCCTCTATAACCGGATATCTCATGTGGCTTGCCAAACTTTGAGTCACTTAAACGTGTTGCTAGGATATATAGACAGTATGCATGTGACGACTTCACCGCCATGTTGGTTTACTAGTAGTATAGGACATGGGGGTACCAGCGCAGTTGTTAAAACTATCGATTTTTTACGTCAAAAATCTCGTTAACCTGTTTAACGAGAACCTCGTGATAATTAGCGTATGTACGTTAACTTAACGAGAACTCCATTAAAATTAACATATGTAGGTTAACTTAACGAGAACCCTATTAAAAGTAGCGTTTACACGTTAAGTTAACGAGAACTCCATTAAAATTAACACACACACGTTAAATTAGATGTCATATTAAATTCATAATAATTCTAAGCCAATATTAACGATGGTTTTTCTTTAATGGAGTTAAATTCCTCATTAAAACTATCGATTTTTTACGTTAATAATTTTACGTCAATTAACCGGTTATAACCGGTTACAGCCACTCCAAACCGGTTTCACTTCAAAACCGGTCCAAACCGGTTCAAATCAATTTTATGAAGATTTGTCAAAATTTATTTAGAATCAAGCTAGGGAACAACATCTCTAGGAACGTCAATTCGGTGATGAGGGTGAAGGTGTGTTTGAAAACAAATTACACAAACATCAAAGTCGCAATAGCTGCAATGGAAAGCAAAGTTTTCATTTGGCCTGCGTTCTATTTGGCGTAGATCACATTTCCAACCTCCAGAATAAATATACACCACATCAGCAAAAACTAAAGGGTGTGGATGAAGGGTTTCACAATTATGAACTCCACAAAAACAATTTTTACAGATGCTGATGCCATTAAAACGAAAGGTTGTTGTAAAGTCTTGGCATACCTCACAGTTTTTTGTGATTTTCATTTTTATGAATCAAGATTTATTAATACCGCAACAAATTTTGAAGTTGGTAGCCGCCCAGCATTTTAATTAAAACAGATTTAAAAATATAATTAAATTAATAAAAAATGTTTGACGATGAAGATGAGTGGGTTGATAGTGACCTTTCTGATGAATATATTTGGCCCATGAAATATCAAAATTATCCAAAAACGTTAGATAATCATGACACATGTGAAAGCGGCATTCGTAAAGCAGATGATGGAATATATTTTTGCAACATTTGTAAACGAGAGATTCCAACATTACACTTCAAAAACACTGAAAACATTTTAAATTATAAACCAGGAAAATAACTTACACACGCCGCAACAATTTTATCCATGCATTACAAAAATGTACATGTACACAAAAATATAGATCTAAACAGAATAAAGACATTTCAACTGTGAGGTGTAGATTGCTTAATGAAATGGAAGAAAATAATTTATCACCTGACTGATGTAACTAAAGACCAATTGATGGTGTTATTAAAAAAAGAAAAAATTAAGTAGATATTATACCGATATATATTTACTTTAGCATTCAATTACAGGTACACGCCCCCCAGATATTACATCTTTTTATGATAAGCTTTTATCAGATTTTGATAAACTAGATGCTGCATTAACAAACGTTTACATCACCCATAATCGTAAAAACTCTATTAATGTTTATTATATAATTTATAAACTTCTTCAGAGATGTGGATTTAGGTGCCAACGATCTGATTTTTGTTTTGCGAAAATGAAGTTTGTGGAGGATTAATACAATAAATTAATGAAAGAAGCTTGGCATATTTTAGGGTGGGAGCGGTTTGAATAAATAGTTATAGTTTTAAAGAAAATAAAATTATATATAAAAACAAAACGGCAGATGAGAGTTTTATTCCTTTCGGTGAAGATTTTAATTGGGATACAGTTGTTGTTAGTGAACCAACCAAAAAGTCATTTAAGAAAGACGGAAAAACTATTGAATGGATAAAATCTGATGTATACGTAAAAGGAGACAATGATGAACAACTGCCAATCTTTTTTGAATTGCCTGAACAAGAGGTATGGCTCATTTACGGAGTGTGGCCATATAGGCTTAATTCAAAATTGAAAACACCTAACAAAGAGTGACCACCACATAAACTCAATTTAAAATTAAAAACACTTGACAACATTGAGGGACTACAGATCTCTTAACCCTTAAAAAATGAAGCTGATGGAGTAGAATCACCATTTGATAATATGAGAAATATTACATACAGATCAATGGGGATATTTCAAACAAAATCACCACCAGCGTCACTTTCATCATGCCATAAAGCAAAACGTAATGATAATGATATGTATTTCGCAGTTAAAGAAATATATAATTATACAGATGAAAAATTTAAACTTGACACGAGAGGAAAAGGTAAATACATTAATTGTAAAACAGAAGTAAACGACAATGAAGGTAAAAGCGTTAACCCGTTTGATTATGTTGATAAACCGAAAAAAGTTAAATGCCATCCAGTTATACGATGGGATGGAATTTACTGGGGTGAACATGGACAAAAAGTTATGGGGCATCACTAAGATTTAAAGTAACAGAAATGGTTATATCACCAATTACACCAACTACACACTCCAGAAGAAGAATGTTGAAATCATAAGTCTCACTGTAAATTTCTTATTGTTGACTCAATAAGAAATAACACAAAAATAACTAATCAACATACTTTTTCCCATATTCTTTTTCAATCGATGATAATATCGATGGACAGAGATCTATAATTATATCATCAAGTAGCTTCATCTCCTTAATGAAAGATTCATGATCGAACTCACGTCCTCTCAAGCAAGATCTCAAGTCGACTAAAACCTTTTCATATGTTGTATATGCGAATTTACTCAATTCAATCTTTCGATTATAGTTTTTAACCTCACTATAAGTTTTTAATAGTGATCCCGCACTGCTAATGGTTCCTAAAATTACAGGGTTTAACGTTACGCCGCCAGCAATCGCTCCAACAGCGATTTGTGATGATAACACGGCAATTATCTGCCAAATTAAATTAAATTGTAATCACTTTCAATCTCAAGCTCTAACTGAACTCGAGAATTTGGTAACAGCTCATCTCTTAGAACCTCAAAGAATGAATACCTGTTCAACGGTACCTCCCTGTTTACGGTACTCGATGTACCCAGAAGAGCTTTTCTTTCAGCGAAACCTTTGTTATAGTTAGGTTGGTCGTCTCGTTCCTCAACGTGACGATTAGTGTCAATGATAAAGAGTTCATTTGTCGCCGTACTTTCTGCATATGGCGGGCTATAATCAAGAAGATTCTTAATATTTACGCAATGATTTGCATCAGCATTACATTTATAAACCTCAACACCATTTATCTTAACATCTAAATTCTTTACTAAGGAATGACTTCTGTTTACAATCTCATTATGATCGTTTGTTGCGTTGTCAGTTACTCCATCTGCAAGTTTGTTTCCCTTAAAATCAACCGCAATTCGTCCGTTAAACCAATCGAAAGGCATTGTTTCACCACTGTTATCAACAACAAATTTGTAACCGATTTTTTTCTGATGTGTATTATTTCCAAAGGTTGTATTCAAAGGAGTTTCCAAATCGAATTCGACATCTTCATATCGTTGAATAAATTTGTCATCACGAAAAGCCATTGTCTATTTTATTAATAGGTTAGAAAATTTTTTTCCCCATCATTCTATTTATTCGGTCACACACGTCAGCGTTATTTTTTTGATGATGGTGAATGAAGTCGTCGTAGCTCTTAAACAATGGTTTCTCCTCCTGGAATAAAGTTACGTAGCTCTTGTATTTTATCATCGACTTTCAATTCTTGATCAACCACAGGTTTTTCACAGATCTCAGTTGCTGGTGGAACAGATAATGGTAGCCAATGTTTTTTGATGTATCTTCCTGTAGCAGGATCATAACGTTTTTTGATATCGCATTGTCTTGGCATTTTATTAATAACGAAATATAAAACTTTATCTTAAAATTAATTGCGGTGGTGGTGATGATATAATTATCAACCTCATAAAGCAATCAACGCCGTTAAAATCAACCGGTCGGTCGAGTGCATCTGTTACATAAAACTTCATTTCACTGATTCTATTGGGAATCGGATTGAAAACTAATTCTTGCTCTTTAAATGTAAATGGGTAACCGCGTGTTAAATTATTTGTTGGAATTACGGCTAATTTATTCGTACTAAGCCCATCAACTAAACTGTCGGTAACAATATTTGTACCTATTTTTATTACATCGATTGAATTTGTGATGTTTGGTAAAGAGGTGCCAAACTACGTTTTTGTAACGATTTTCTCATCAAATCCGATTAGCTCACCAAATTTTGTGTTTCGAAGATCTAGTTGATAGTTATCGGTTAGCTCTATCTCTACCTTATAAGTTGCCAATACAAACACGATATTAATGTTGAATTTACCGTCTGTCGTGTGATTTTTATCCCTCATCAGTTCTTTTAGGTAACTATACTCAGATCTTTGTATGAATACATTCCATCAACAAAAGTAACATTCATCCAATTAACTCCTCCCTCCGGACTGTAAGGTAACTTATTGTTACCGTAATCGTTCCTTACGTTGTGCCATGAATATGTCATCATATCTCTGTTAAAAGCGATTGAGTGTTCCATATAATTAGGTAGTATTAGTGCCGGTGTAAATTTGTGAATTCGTTTGGCTTACTTGCACCTCTTTCCATTCGGCTTACTGAGATATATAGAGATCTTTTTTCCATGGCTGCTTTTTAATAATTAGGAAATAAAAAATTTTTGGTTGAAAGATAATTCGAGATAATTCAAGTTAGTCCAGATAATTCAAGATAGTCCAAGATAATTCAAGATAGTCAAGATAATTCAAGATAGTCCAAGATAATAAAAATTATCTTTACATATTATAGATATGGATATAGATCGGTACAAAAGACTGGTGGTACCACAGATTGCCGAATCAGGTAAACTAACAAAGATTGTTAGGGATGTAATTAAAAGTGTTAAGGATACCAAACAAGATGTTTACGAACAAAAGACCGAAGAGCTTAAACCGATTATAGTTCGACAAAGAGATTGAAGAGATCTCCACCCTCAGAGAAGAGCTTACGAAAGCACAACCGCTTGATCAACAGATAAAACAACTATCACTCGAAGAGATGCCAGCAGAGGAAAAGAAGAAACCACTTATTTCGGATATGGATAAGGGGTTTGGCGTGGCAGAGATGGAGATATACCGAAAGAATAACCTTCCTCTCCCATCGCAAGTGTTACTCGATTCAGCAAAAGATGAATCATTCCTTAGTGATCTATACAACGTCGCAATCGCTACACTGTATCAACATAAACATAACCAGCACAGCTTTTCAATAAAAACTCTCCCCATACTTAGACAAGCAACACATTTGTTTTGGGAGAAAAATATGATCGATTTTTATACAGCTAAAACTGAGACAACTCTTCAACCACGTATTCAATCCTTATCGAAGACGAGATCACAAAATTACTGAAATGTCTGAAATAGCTTTCCAAGTGAAGAGCGAGGCATACTGCAATGGACGCTATTGTAATTTATTCAATGGTATGTAAGGAAATGGTCGGGTATTATGAAATCTAGCTGCCAAAAGGCCGATCTAGATCTTGTTAAGAAAGTCAGTATAAAAATTATTATTAAATTTTCATAACAGTTTTTGAAGAGGATGTTTTCAGTTCGCTGAATGGAAGAAAATGTGTTCATCGTCCTTGAACCTTTTAGAAGAAAAAAAGACGATCTAAGATCGTAAGTCGGGCAGTAGACGTGTGGCTACGAGTGTCGACCATTAGCGCAGCAAGGCAGTTCTGAAAATAGCATATGTAATACCTAATTTCGCGATTTGGAGAGAAAAAGAGAACCAAGGTGTGTTTAATTTCGCAATCTCGTGCTTTATTTAGTCTCGCAAAAATCCGTATAATAAAGACCAGTCAGTTTGGAAGACGTTTTCATTACTCTTCCAGAAGCCTGATAACAGAAGCAACAATAACCACATCAAAATTGCGATGAACGCAAATGTCACGAAAAAGTGTACCGCAATGACCATGAACGATTGTTATAGTTAGATTTAACCAAACACCGCATAACGAGACCTGAATTCTTCTGCACATTTCATTTCCTTTGAAACATCATTTTGCTGTACACACAACTTTGATTTGTCTCACAGATCACACTTTTGTTTTGCACGTAACGCTCCCTTATCCAAGTGATTACATTCATCTGATACCACGTTATCTGATACTATACAAACATTCTTGCACAGCATGCGAATATAATATACACACAGAAGCGACAAAACTAATGGCAAAAAATAGAAAAATCGCAGCTGACAATGCGTTATGTTGATAATAAATGTAATGAGCATGATAGAGATCACATAAATAAGGCGTGTATCTTCGCTTTGGTGAGAGCCACTTTTGCAGCCATCAACATGACATCTTTGTTGTCGTTTCCGTGCGTTTCATCACGAGGCATCTTGTCTTTATTACCACCTTAAAAGTTCGTACATGTTGTTTTGTTGTCGTCTGTAGTAACAGTCTGTCTACGTTTTCTGCTCACTGATAACTCATTTGATTTCTGGTTAGATTCTAGTAAGACCTTCGCTAAATTATCTCATTCCTTTGCTTTGTTCACTTCTCGGAACGACTCGTTTCCAAACTTGATACGCTCATTAACCATGCCATCTTTTATAATGGATCAACCACGATTGGCGAGTGTCTCTGTATGTTTCACGAACGTAGAAAATATGACACCATTTGCAAACGCATTGGACTTCTTTGGACTACACTGGACTCCTTTCCAGTTTCTACATTTACGACATCACAAAAAGAAAGTTGAGCCTTTATCACGTGTCGGCGTTTTGAATGTGCTATTTCTAGTTTGCGCTTGCGCATAAACGCCGGAAGTGAATTTTGCTGTGAAAAACGAGGGTAAACCTCTAGCGGTCGCCCGACCAATTAGCAAATTAGGTAACAGGTGATAAGGTAAACTGCATTAGAGGAACTGTGTTCTTATCCTGTCAAGACTGGTTATCTAGAACAAATTTTAAATCATTGTGCACGAGCTGTAGAAACGTTGATAATAGTGGATACTTTCAACCTTTTGCCTGTTTTGTGACTACTGCGCTTGCGCAAGTAGTCACTATTGCCATCGTCTTGACTTTCCGAAAGTAAGTAACAATAGAATATGCTTCGGAACCACTCAGCACATATGTTGTGGTCTCTCGCCAACACTTCGTATGAGCGATGATTTGCCGATCGTTCTCGATGACAAACGAAAATCTCGGCCCCCTAGTGGTATGATTTTACTCCGATCTCAGGTCAACTGAAATGATTGCGTTCCGTGTTGTCGGAAAGTTTCAAGTTTCTTATGGCATATGTAAATTAGTGCACTCTTTTCAACGCAGAGGACACAAATTTGTCATTCCTCCAGTGGTTTTGGCTGTTCTCACTAACATCTTCAATCAATTACACTTAAGACTGTTTTTTTTTTTTTTTAAGAAATAGCGGGAGTACATTCGGTAAAAGTTTCAGTACAAAATATTGTATTACAATCGCGTGGTCCATGTTGCCATGTAATTCAAATATTCTGTTCTAAAAATACCCTGGAAAGGCTTCGCTGTTCCTTCCACTTTTTCTGTAAACAACGAAAGATTTTCGTCCATTAAGGTTTTGGATACTGTAGTAAATAGAAATTGCTCCAATCGGGCTATAAATCGAAAGCTTTGCAAATACTTAGTGGACGATAATTTGTAACATTTCTAGCGTTTCTAAATCAATGCTCGTGCCTCGCGCTCATGGCAGCGCGACGTTGAAAACAGCCTTGAAAAGCATTTTTGCTCTAAATTCCCTGAAGATTCCCGGTTCGATGATATGATTTCCTAAAACCTTGCCGAGAGGTAATTTAACTTGGTGTTTGTCGTTTTTCGGTCCTTGATTCTCGTTTCTCGATCCTCAATAGTCTCTGTACGCTAGTCGAAATGAAAGTTACCAAATGTAAGAAGCTTGCGTGTTTACTTCTCGAGTATTCCTGCACTTCTAATCCAAAGAGCTTTCAAGAAAAATGTAATTACTTTTCTTTCGTTTGTTTTCAGCATGGTGTTTAAAATCGTTAAGCCAATAGTTATTTGTGTTTTGGAGAACATTCGAGCCACCCGCCTAAAAAAAAACCACTTATCTTCCACCCTACCCCTCCGGAACTTCCAACTTCCTCCGTGGTGGGGGTGTGGATATCTTTTGGAAAAACACAATTCTACTTTTCGTATTTTTTACCCTCTAGCAATAGTCGCATACGCCTCTATGGCGCTTTCTTTTTCTTCATTGCATGACATCTGCACAAATAATACCAAGTTCACGTCATAAATATTTTACTGGAGTCTAATATAAATACTGGGGAAGTTAAGCACGAACGATTGTGACCCACAAAGGTGTATATTTTCTCCTGTTTACGTTTCTGACACCATGGCATTTTTAATAACAAGAAACTGAAACAGCTCTTGGCGAGAGTTGGAGGCAAACCGGGTTCCTTTGACTTTCTATTACTGTCCGAGAGAGGAATACAACGTCGGTTATGTTGCTCCTAAATTCGCAAAACAATTTTTTTGTTGGACGAACAAAAACGTTACAGGAAAAAAATATCCTAATGGTCACAACTTTGCCCCCACCCCCTCCCCCCGCCCCCGCTTGGCAGGGATACTCCCTATAATGGCCTATACGGGGAGGCTCCGTCCGAATGGGGTACCTTTTTCACGCTGCAGGTATATGAAAGGATAGGGCTTTCACGAGTCGAAGCATATGAAAGGGTAGGGAAATCTGTCATTGAGGTATTTAAAAGAGCTTTTCGTTAAAGTATTTCGAACACATACACCTTATGACTGTACTGTTTTAATTTACCGCGTAAGAGTTCTATTTTACTTCCGTTTATTTGAATTGTTTGAAAAAGCCAATCAGAATCGTCAACCTATCGGATCGTTCGAGAGTCGCTCGTTTCGTCAAGCCTGCGCAGTACGGAGCGAAGACTCAAGGGACGAGAATGTTCTCAGCCCTGCTTCTGTCCGACGACTTTGACTCAGTACTGACAGTGTCTATCGTCACACCAGGTCTGACGGAAAGCTGTTTTGTCTGGCACAACTGTGTGAGGACTGCTCACCAGGGCGGTGCTCTTTGCCGACCATACAGTCCAGGCTTGTGAGTCATACCCAGTTTTGGCGATCGTCTCGCCGATGCTTGCAAGCAGTTCGGGCCCACAGTTCTCCTGAAGAAAACCAACGTCAGCGTACAGGGTTGAGTTGCTCGAAGCAGGCTTAGCGCTAACCATTGGTCGAGATGTATTAAAAGCTATAGGTTGCCATGGTATTTAACCCTGGCTAGCGTTAACCATGCTTCGAGCAACTGGGCCCAAGACGTCAGTCTTGCCTCATGTATCAGAATCGATGATGTCGCCCTGGAAGCCGTGGACGATTTTACTTCTCTGGTGTCCACAATCAGTAACAGCGTACAGGGTTGAGTGGTTCGAAGCATGATTAGCGTTAACCATTGGTTAAGACGTATTAAAACTTATAGGTTGACATGGTATTTAACCCTGGGTAGCGTTAACCATGCTTCGAGCAACTGGGCCCAGGACGTCAGTCTTCCCTCATGTATCAGAATCGATGATTTCGCCCTGGAAGCTGTGGACGATTTCATTTCCCTGGTGTCCACAATCAGTAACAACTGACTTCTCAGTTTGCATCGAACTGGACAAACGGCCCGGAAAGTAAAATACCACCCTGACTAGACTTTCTAAGAGATTGTGGAAGAACAAAGCGCTGACAAAACACCCCAACATCCGAGTGTACCAGGTGTGTGTTCTTAGTACCTTACCCTCAAAGTGGCGATCGAGTTATCTCAAGCCGTTTCCAATGTTGTTACTTGAATATGGAAAAAGGCTTTATTAACTTTCATCTAGTATGTTAGGAATATAGTAGCGGAAGCCAAACGGGTATCAATTAATTGCTGAAAAAGGATTGCATTGATTTCCCGTTTTTGATTTCTGAATCTAGTTTCAAACAAAGTTAGATTCTGAAATCAGGGCCTAAACAAATGCAATCTGCCCGGGTGGGGGTGGGGTGGGGGTAGTACTAAAAAAAATTCAATATACCCGGAGGCTCCACCCCGAGGTCTGACCCCTTACCCTTTTATATATCATTTTTGACAGAAAAGGTGCCCCTTTCGTATACCTAAAACAGGAAGTCCTCTTGTGGCGTTCAATAAATTAAAACAATACAGTCATAACTGGTATGTGTGTTCGAAATACTTTAATGAAAAGCCCTTTTAAATACCTCAATGACAGATTTCCCTACCATTTCATATAGTTCGACTCGTGAAAGCCCTACCCTTTGATATACCTGAAGCGTGAAAAAGGTACCCCATTCGGGCGGAGCCTCCCCGTATAGGCCATTATAGGGAGTACCCCCCCCGGGGGGGGGGCGGTTTCCTGTCATGCTTTCGGAATGATTTTTATTCGTCCATCAAAAAAATTGTTTTGCAAAATTTAGGAGCAGCATAACCGACGTTGTATCCCTCTCTCGGACAGTAATAGGAAGTCAAAGGAACGCGGTTTGCTTCCAACTCTCGCCAAGAGCTGAAGCACTTTCATGTTCGTGACCAGTTGCTTGTTATTAAAGATTCCATGGCGTCAGAAAATGTCAACAGGAAAAAAAGTTCACCTCTGTGGGTCACAATCGTTCGCGCTTAACTTCCCCAGTATTTATATTAGACTCAAGTGAAATATTTATGACGTGAACTCGGTTTTATTTGTGCAACTGCCATGTAATTAAGAAAAAAAGGCAAACGGTTGAAAGTATCCACTGTTATCAACTTTTCTACTGCTCGTGCACAATATTGTTTAAAATTTGTTCTAGATAACCAGTAATGACGGGATAAGAACATAGCTTTATACGTAAACTTCCTCTAATGCTGTTTACTTTATCACCTGCTATATTAAATTGCTAATTTTCTTCTAAAAGGTTCAAGGACGAGGAACACATTTTCTTCCATTTTTTTTTAGTAAACGGCATGAGATAGCCATTAGAGTAACCAAATAATAACAGTCAAACGCGGGGAAACAATAACTGATATAATTATCCAATGGTGGGCTTAGAAGGCCTATATAGCTTTTATATCCTCATGGGTTGAAAACACGTGAATGGAAAAAAAGTTATCTGCCAAAAGTTATCTGTGCTTTTTACATTGTTGGCTTCAGGCACCAGCTAAGCATTTGTATCTGGATCTGTCGCATTCTCAAAACATCTCTCTCTTTATTAACAGCTCTTTATTAAAAGCTGTGAATTTTCCGCTAAGTGTTGTGTCAAATTAAACAATTGTGTATATTTACGTTACTAAGTAAGTTGGTATAATTCGAGATAACGCGCAGGCCTAATGTTTTTTTTTTAGAGGATTTTAGCATCTTAAGAATGCATCCACGGCTAGGCTTAGGGTTGGGGTTAGGCCATGTAATAAATGCATGCTAATTGAAAAAGACAAACTGATCGAAGTATATAGTTAAGACTGTCAACTTGGACTAAAATTCCTGCGTTGAATGAAAAGGGAAGTTTCGATAGAGGAAGATGGTCTCTGATGTTATATCATGCTGATGAATTGAGCACAAGTAACTTTAAAGATATTGAAGCGAAAGTGAGAGTTAAATAAAGAAAACTGTTTTTCCTCGAGAAAGAGGACTTGATGAAAGTCTCAAATAAATAGTTCGATAAAGGAAGTGGTTTGTTTAGAGATTTCGTCGGCTAAAAACACCTCTCAAAGATTAAGAATATTACAAACACAAATACACAGATGAATGTATAGCAAATAATTTTCAATGATACCCTAACGAAGTGTTAGCGGAATTTACACTCGTCAGAGACTTTGGAAGCTGGTCCTATTGTCAGTAGCTCATTGTTTTTACTTACCGTCTCCAAACACTCGCCAGGTAAAAAACGTGAATGCAGTCGCAGCCACCATTAACACGAACCTGGCCATTGCTCCAAGGAGCTTATGGATATTGAATTAAAACTTCAAGATAGACTCCAGCGGTGACTACTCTTCGTAATGGAAAATAAAACTATCTCTCTTTTGAGGCAAACTCAGTAAGCGTCCCCGGGTTTTGAAACAGGAACAATTAGACCATTATATGAAGCGTCCTTAGTCAGTCCTTAGGGGGTTCAAATGACAGTGGTGCGGCGGCGATGTTGGTACACAATGACAAAAGAAACCAATGAGAAACCTTTTTAACAGTAAAACAACATGGCGGTGAGGACGTCACATTCATACTGTCTATATATCCTAGCAACACCTTTAAGTGACTCAACGTTTCGCAGCCACATGAGTTATCCGGTTTTACATAATAACCGAATCAATGCGCGCGCTCTGATTGGTCAATCAGCATATTTTATTGTGCCAGAAAAGTCATGGAAATTTCGCGCGTCTTCTGAATTATTACATAAAAGTAATATACCACAAGTTTCTATGACGCGGCTCGTGATTTACCCATTCTTCGAGTGTTCTTCCAACATCCCGCGTGGTCCATCAGCCTAAAAACCATAGAAACTTGTGGGATATCGCTTAAATAGAGGCTTTGATCTATTTTTAGATTCCTGAATTTGCCAAAAAAGTTACCATATGCTGATACTGTAATGTGCAAACGCAAATGGTCCCAGGAACTCTTTAGTTTTTCAGGCTTTCTGTTTGTTTATTTTTCCCCAGGACGATGCCTCAGCGTGAAGAGCACACCTTAGCAAGGGGTTTTGGATATAATGAACAAATACGGATTTAACACTAATTTCAGGGAGATTTTCAACTAAGGTTTAATATTTAATTTTCATGGCAAATGAAATAAACTTGGTCACCCTAAATTTTTGTGTGGCTGATTTACGAGGCCCTATCTAAACTTGTGATGCATTTGCCACCTGTTGTAACTGAAAACGAGTTAAGATAGGAACGCTTTCAATTTAATAAAAGACAACTAATGCTTATCTAATAAATATTAAAACTTTTACGCAAATAGACTTTGTTTTGTCGCATGTAGAATTTTTGACAAAAAAAGACGACAAAATGAATGCAGCTACTTTATGCTGTCATTTGCATCTCTCTTGTATCTTTGTCTGGTTACTGCTCCGAACGAGGCTCAATGCAGTCTAGAGGCTTTTGAGTGTGTAAAGTGTCTCTTGATTTTGGCAGGAACTGTGAAAGAAAAGCTCAAGGAAACTATTGATATTATTCAATAAGGGAGCGCGAAAAGTTGAACTGATAAATATAGGGAAATAAAGAAAGGACGAGAGCGACGATAACGGGAACGTCCTTTAAAAATATGATTTCTCGTGAATGTAACGTGACTCCAGCGATGATTCCAACTTGTTCAGTATAACGTGGGCGAAATGTCCTGGGACTAAATTACGATAAACAGCGTTGAACGTAAAGGAAAAGAAAAATTTACCTTCATGCGCCCACGTTCTGAATTTGCCCACGAATGTGAACTAATTTGATCATCCCGCGCTGTTGTTTTGAAGAGGAAAAGAATTAACGAAATGTACTTAACTGCAACTATACACATGCATTGTTTTTGCTCATTAAATCTATTGCTGTTGTGGCGTTCTCGTCGTCGTTGCCGATCATATATTCTAGAATACTTTCTAACAATAATTATAAAAGAAGTCCATGGGAGGTATTGACTTCATAACCCGAGGAACAGCGGTGAGGTCGGAAGATGAGGCATTGAAAGTAACCTAATCAGATATATAGCACTGCCGTCCCATCTATACTGATAATAACCCAACCAAAGAGCAGTTCTAAAACAGTGAACATGGTACCGTTGTTTTTTGACTGTAAATAACAAAAAATTCAAATTTAGGGTATGAACGCATTTTTTTTTAAAATCTTAGAGAGTGAGCATCCAATTCATAGCGGAGCTCCGGCGACCCGAAGGGCCGCGAAGCGGAGCACCATTGGTAAGAAAATATGGTAACCCATCTATCCGAGAAAATTTGGTTTTGGTCACCGTACGTACGTGCCTACGTACGTCCGTACGTACGTCCGCGCCGGTTCATGTATGCGCTGTGAAATGTCCTATAATACTCCAGTTGACCACCTAGTTTACAGCATACATCTTTGATATTAGACATCCATGTTATGAAAACGTAAAGCTTGTGGGATGTGGCTGGAGTGACAAGGATACTTCACAAATTAATGCGATCAAGTAAGCTGAAGCCACTCAAAAGGCACTAAGGCCACAAGGTAGCGGGCATTACCCCTTAAATCTACCAAAACAAAGATTGAGCCCAAGCATTAGCAGCCATGGACAGCCACATCCCACAAGCTTTACGTTTTCATTGCTTGTTTTATGGATATGTGGGTACTTGAGCCTGAGCATTAGCTATGCCATGCTGATGAGGCCTAACAAGCCCGAAACAGCTGTCCATGGCTGCTAATGCTTGGGCTCAATCTTTGCTTTGGTAGATTTAAGGGGTAATGCCCGCTACCTTGTGGCCTTAGTGCCTTTTGAGTGGCTTAAGCTTACTTGATCACATTAAACTTCTGAAGTATCCCCATCCAACAGAGGGGCATTTTGTCTGCGCATGCGTCAGATGAGATGGAATAAACAACTTCGTCCGCCATTTTGTTGTCTCGAGCTCACTGTGAGAAGTTTTGACCCGAGGATCTACGCCTACAAGTGGATTCCATAGAAAGAAATGAACGAGAACCTCATGTATACATATAGCACTAACACCGTGACCCGTTAAGGTATTTGTGGCTCAATTCGGTCTCGAGATTTTATTGATCAAAGTTCCGCTGTGGAAGGAAAAAGGCGCCAAGTCAAGGGATTTTACCAAGGGATCACTCCACATCGCGAAGCTCATACTAGAAGACAAACAACAGAGGTGAGTGTGTAGACATTAGACTTTTCCTACCTAGAAGGACAATCTTGTATCTTAAAATGATCGTGAGATATGCGCCTCTGTTTAGACGAAATGTTTTTGCTTAGACCTGATTTTGCTTCAACTTCGATGGCAATTTGCTCAAACTTTTGACCGTCCCCCAGCATCAAATTACCATTGTCAACGTTGGCTTTTCGTTCTCTTTTCAGTGACATGGAATTCCAGACTTAAAAAATAGTTCCGTTCCCGTGATTATTATTTTGCGCCGGGGAGATTCAGCAGTGTTTGCGAACGGCGAACTTATGCATATTTGGAAGTCATGGATCTCGGAGATCTTTGGTCGATTGCTGATCAAGTCTGCGACACAAAGTGGTTAGCTACATACGAATATCACTATTACAATTTTACTTGATTATGCCTTCATTTCCGCGTAATTTTTGTATTGTTTTTGCCTTGTTTGGCGTCAATGCTTTTTTCCTCTTAAAGTGCTAACTCAGTTAAAAACGTCACTGTAACTTTCTTCTTTCATCGTCCCCCAAAATTTTTACACCATGAGTGTATGTCATATTTACTTTATTTTGACTCTACGTGGTTTATTTACGCCCCAAAATGGTTCGCGCTTTACTTTAGTCGTTCAAAAGGCCGAAGTTTTCAGTCGAAAAACATGGCGTCTAGCGTGTTGCTCACGAGTACTGATCGAAGACCCGGTATGTACGGTGTGATGCACATATTACTCTACATTCGTTTACTGTTTTGTACCCGCTAAAATACTCGCAACTCCACTTTCTTGTGAAGCGAAGTTTTATGGTTATAAAGTTATGCAAGTTTTCTCGGAATAAGTCTTATTATCATAAAACTTTGGGACAGTAAAAGAGGTCTTTCCACCAGCTGATTTTCAACGGAGTTTTGAAAATTGAGGAAATTTTATATTTTGGATTAGCGAACGGCGAAAAATGGCCTTTTCGGATACATCTGATGTAAGCTTGATGTGAGCTTGTGTTAAAGGTTATTTATTTATGGTAAAGTAATACTCTTTTATGCTGTACAGACCTGTACAGTTTTCTGATCTAGAGGAATACTCAGAAGTGAGCCGATATACTAGCCCTAAATATACAACTGTTGTACCCAAACATTTAAATTAAATTTATTGGTACCTGCATATCTAAGCCCTTAGGTGAGTTTGTGCAGGTACAATGCAAAACTGTAAAATCAAAACAAACTGTTCTCTCGAAATAATACTACAATATAACAAGCTTGAAGATTTGCTTTAGCCTAAAGAGTATGACATGAGCATACACTGGAGAAAAAGATGTTGATGCTTAATTTAGATATAATGCACATGTCATCGGCTTCCCCGTGGGGTCGACCCCCGGGCCTACCAGGGAGATATGTGGGGGAATACAAGGAGATGGATGGGATTCTTTCCCCGAGGTTAGGGGAAAATCTTGACATTGTTTTACGATTAAAGATTAGGGGCTCGGGGAGTTCACAAGTTTGAAAAGGAAGTGACTGGGATTTTCAGGTGAGAGACACCTCACCCAGGGGACTTTGTCTTGAGAGATTCCCCGATCCCCCGGGGAAATTCCTCAAGTTTGCTTGACTGATTTTACAATCCCCTGGTTGGCTCGGGGGTCAACCCCACGGGGAAGCCAATGACATGTGCATAAGCCAGACCATAAAGATTGATAGTGTTGCTTTTCTATTTATAAATTAAGGGTTCTGAAATAAATTACACCATAATTTCACTGGAAGGTCAATGGATAAATTCAAAACACTTGACTGTCATTCTACTGAAATACTCTTGTATTAAGTTCATCTTTAGTGTTCAGTGATGATCAGATGGAATGCAACCATGTATTAACTTTTGACTATCAGAATGTGTGTTAATAAAAATACAATTTCATATAAAGTAATACTCCACAAGACTGATGATGGACACTGTTTTGTTGACAATTTGTATAAAAGGAAGGAACTAACAATAATTATGTTCTCATATTTTTTACAGATATACAGAGAAGACCAATTGCTAAGAAGCAGAGGTGCATTTTGTCTGCACATGTTCCTTAATCCCGTTTTCATGAGGATAACCACTGGAACATTGAAAACAAAATGGCGGCTGACAAAAAGCCGTCTTCTAGCTTGCGGCTCTCAAAGTTTCCCTTCTTGAAGCTGTATTTTTATGTGCAAAATTTAAAGATGTTTACACAGTTCAGGAAGAAAGCTCCAGCCAAATCTATGTGAACCGAAAATTACATCGAGGAATAAAATATGCATTTTTGATGCAATGTTGAATTTTAGCGATGAAAAAAAGATGAGTTTAGTAAGTTTGTCAACAGTCAAATTCAGATCGAGTAAGACGCTTGTTTGAGAAGTAAAATTTTGGAACATCTGAGAGGGGCTCCGATGAGCACTTCAAGAGTACAGCTTGAATACAGAAACACTGAGTGGCCTATCATGCGGATCGTCTCGAAGAAGTATAAACAGTAAAGTTAATTGTAAATTCTTTGAATGCCAAACTAGGGTTGAGCTTTAACAAATCAAGATTAACTGTATAATAAAGTCGTAAGCGTATTTGTACTGCAGTCATTTGAACGTGTGAGATTGCTTTGTTCTGAGAATGTCACATTTTTGTGGAAAAAACAAAACAAAACAAGAAGCAAGTAAACAAGAAGCTCACTTGGGTTTTTAAGAAAATATAGTTGTGTTACGGCAAAAACGTGCAGCGCGTTTATCTTCAGTTGAACGTCTTTTTGCACAAATCTATGTACACCGCCTAGGACATGAGTTTGTCGGGCATGGACCAAAAGGATACAGAAATTGGGGGGGGGGGGGGGTCAGTCTCAAAAGACTACAAATGAGTTGCTAATAGGGGAATCCTTGTTTACAATATTTGCCTCATTAGCATGAACAATTCAGTTTCTGGTGGAGCTACAAATAAATTAGTTCTGAATATTGAAAGGTCATAGTATGAATAACTCTGCCAATGAATATGAGCCTCTACAGAAGTATGAAGAATTTCAAAGAAAGTGATTTCCTCGACGACTTAGCGCGTGTCCCATGGGACTCGGCATATGCCTATGACGATGTTAATGACCTTTGGGACCATTGGGGTACTTTATATCGTCAAGTATTGGACGTGCACGCTCCTGTAAAGAAAAAACGCGTCCGAGGGGACCAGCTTCCCTGGATAACACCACAATTACAGCGTGAAATTTCCCACTGCAATCATCTGTTCAAAGTACACGCTAAAAATCCTTCTGATTCATCCTGGGAGGCCTTTCGCAAACAGAGAAATAAAGTGACATGGCTAAAACGAAGGGGAATGAAGTCTTTTTGCATGGATGCCTCAATTAATACTAAACATCATGGAGAGTTTTGGAGGAAAATGAAGCCTTTGCTTCCTAGTAAAGGGAAATCGCGTTCAAAGACCGTTTTGTTGGAAGAAGAGCAGTTGATAACAGATCCTCTGAAGGTTGCAGAAGCTTTTAACGATTACTTTTGCGAGGTGGCTGAATGCGAAGGCAACAGGTTGGATATGGAGGACTTTACTGGTCACCCAAGTATTGAGAGCATTAGCGAGAAGGCAAAAATGGAGCAGTCGTTTAATTTTCACAGCGTAAACTGTGGATACATCATGGAAATTCTGGACAAGCTTAACCCAAGGAAGGCAGTCGGTTGTGACAATATATCACAACGACTGCTGCGCATATCTGCCTCGGCCATCTCGCAACCGCTGACCACTCTGATTAATTATTTCATTGAACATTGCGTATGGCCAGCGGTGTGGAAGTGTAGTGATGTCTCTCCAATTTATAAGAAATCTGATGAGACAGATAAAGCGAATTATTGTCCTGTGTCGGTCTTAACTGCACTGTCTAAGGTGTACGAGAGGGTCATGTTTGATCAGTTATACGGTCCAATTTGCTACATATTGTCCCCTAACCTGTCTGGCTATCTAAAGGGTCACTCTTGCTGTACAGCAGTACTGAAAATGGTAGAAGATTGGAGATTAAGTCTTAACAATAGAGAGGGCGTGGCCGCTGTGGCTGTAGACTTGAGCAAGGCCTTTGATTCTGTCTGTCACTCGTTGTTGCTTGCCAAGTTGAAAGCTTATGGGCTATCGGACGAGGCCATTTCCCTGATGAGTTCTTATCTCCGTGGAAGGAAGCAGAGAGTCAAGCTCGATAATGTGTATTCCCAGTGGAGATCAGTTAACACAGGACTCCCACAAGGGTCTCTGCTAGGTCCACTATTATTTATTGTTTACATGAACGATCTTAATTACTTTGTAAAAGACACTTCTCTTAGACTATATGCAGATGACACGACCGCATACGCTTCTGATGCATCTCCTCTAGTCCTTGAATACTTAATTAATTCCCACTTGGAGATTGTATCAAATTGGTTTCAACAGAATATTTACGTGTAAATGTGAGTAAGACCCAGGCCATGGCCGTTGGACCATCTTTGTGTCGTTATGATTTTCATCTAGATAATACCAATGTCGAAACAACAGATAGTCTAAAGATCCTGGGAGTAACCCTGGATAGTAAGTTGTCTTTCAAGCCACACATATCAGAGCAGCTGAAAAGGGCTTGCGCTAAAGCATACGCTTTGCGCATGGTGCGCAAGTTCATCCCTCAGACTATTATGATAAGGTTATATAAGGCGCACATATTGCCACATTTAGAGTACTGTAGCCCTTTATTGCTAGGCATCTCTGATGGGCTGAATAACAAGCTAGAAGACACAAATTATTATAAACTGAGAACCATTTTCGGTTTGTCAAAATCAACGGAATATAGCCGTCTTCTAAATATAGCACATTTACGATCATTACAGTCAAGAAGACAATTTCAAGCCCTAGTACTTCTGTATAGATGTATGAATGGGCAGGGCCCAAGCTACCTCAGCGAACGATTCAACGTTTTAAACGTCAACTATGATCTACGCGGTGGTGGCACTCGATTAAAGTTGCCACCTTTTAATTTAGAGTACCAACATAAATCATTTTCATATATTTGCGCTAGATTATGGAATGGCATCCCAGTCAAGGTAAGGGAGGCAAGAGACCTCCCTTCTTTTAAGCGCGCCCTACGGGCCAATATGGGCCAATAGATTTTTACAACTTTTAAATTAAATTCAAGGAATATTTATATTGATAAATAGTTAATAATTTATAGAATATTTTTAGATTTTACTGATTAATTTTATTTTGTAAATAGTGTACGAATTATTATTATTTTGTTTATACTTTCTGTAGTATTTTTAGTTCACGTACACGTTATAACGAGCCCCCGGCTCCTTGGTATTTTACGTGGTTAAATAAACTATTACTATTACTATTACTACTCATGTATTGAATACTTTTTGTGCAACGCACGTTTAAAAACGCAAAATTTTGCAAAGAATGTATGAACTCATTAGTGCTTTTGCCACCCAGAAATTTTGCAGTTTTTGGAAGACAATATCTCCTTGAATACTACTCCTAAAGAGCTAAAAATTTCACAATGTATTAAATTTCACTAGCTCTTTAGCTGCTTGGAGTCAAATCACATCTAACATGTTTCCTTCTGTAAGCAAAGCTGTAAGCAAATGAGCAAAAATGTAAAGAATGACGTAAGCACGAATCCCCCTATAAAGTCATGCTCTCAACACATTTGTCATTTAGAGGTACAGTACAAACCACAGTATGTAGCTAGCCATCTTCGGCTTCAACTAGTTGCACAGACTTTTCAAATTAATTGCACTGCCTGGAGTGGATTGGAATTGTTTGAAGGAAGGGAGATAAAGAATCAGTTTAAATGTCATACGCACTCTCCTATCCAGCTTCCCTTCCCAAATCTTTTATACCGGCTCGACAATAACCAGCAATAATGGATGTCAAATGACTCACTACCTGTAGCAGTTCCTCCCTTGTGTACAAAAATAAAGAAAGAAGCACAAATTAAAAATAAATCCAGACAGATTGCAAAGACTATTTGTATTTTTCAAACTTTATTGTGCCTGACTGCTTTACAGAAACATTTGTTGATGCTGTTTGGTGAGTGAATTACAATGCCACAGACTTGATAATGCAAAACATGACCTTAAGGAAGCATATGACACAGTGCTTGGAGCAGGTCTGGGTATTTGTATGAGAAAGTTAACAATTTTCAGGCCTGTTAATTTTGCTGCTGCAGCAAAATAATCAGGTAGTGCCCGATGGGAGTTCTTCAGCTCCAATCTCAGTGTCAACATTACTCTCTCAAACTGCAGATGATATGCATATTCACATTCAATGTTACAGTTTCCAAAACCACAGAATTGATCAACAAAGCTTGCTCTTGAACTTGTCTGCCTTGTCATCCTTTTTGTGTGTTATCACAGCAATTAGTCTTCTCTGTATATCTGTAAAAAATATGAGAACATAATTATTGTTAGTTCCTTCCTTTTATACAAATTGTCAACAAAACAGTGTCCATCATCAGTCTTGTGGAGTATTACTTTATATGAAATTGTATTTTTATTAACACACATTCTGATAGTCAAAAGTTAATACATGGTTGCATTCCATCTGATCATCACTGAACACTAAAGATGAACTTAATACAAGAGTATTTCAGTAGAATGACAGTCAAGTGTTCTGAATTTATCCATTGACCTTCCAGTGAAATTATGGTGTAATTTATTTCAGAACCCTTAATTTATAAATAGAAAAGCAACACTATCAATCTTTATGGTCTGGCTTATATCTAAATTAAGCATCAACTTCTTTTCCTCCAGTGTATGCTCATGTGATACTCTTTAGGCTAAAGCAAATCTTCAAGCTTGTTATATTGTAGTATTATTTCGAGAGAACAGTTTGTTTTGATTTTACAGTTTTGCATTGTACCTGCACAAACTCACCTAAGGGCTTAGATATGCAGGTACCAATAAATTTAATTTAAATGTTTGGGTACAACAGTTGTATATTTAGGGCTAGTATATCGGCTCACTTCTGAGTATTCCTCTAGATCAGAAAACTGTACAGGTCTGTACAGCATAAAAGAGTATTACTTTACCATAAATAAATAACCTTTAACACAAGCTCACATCAAGCTTACATCAGATGTATCCGAAAAGGCCATTTTTCGCCGTTCGCTAATCCAAAATATAAAATTTCCTCAATTTTCAAAACTCCGTTGAAAATCAGCTGGTGGAAAGACCTCTTTTACTGTCCCAAAGTTTTATGATAATAAGACTTATTCCGAGAAAACTTGCATAACTTTATAACCATAAAACTTCGCTTCACAAGAAAGTGGAGTTGCGAGTATTTTAGCGGGTACAAAACAGTAAACGAATGTAGAGTAATATGTGCATCACACCGTACATACCGGGTCTTCGATCAGTACTCGTGAGCAACACGCTAGACGCCATGTTTTTCGACTGAAAACTTCGGCCTTTTGAACGACTAAAGTAAAGCGCGAACCATTTTGGGGCGTAAATAAACCACGTAGAGTCAAAATAAAGTAAATATGACATACACTCATGGTGTAAAAATTTTGGGGGACGATGAAAGAAGAAAGTTACAGTGACGTTTTTAACTGAGTTAGCACTTTAAGAGGAAAAAAGCATTGACGCCAAACAAGGCAAAAACAATACAAAAATTACGCGGAAATGAAGGCATAATCAAGTAAAATTGTAATAGTGATATTCGTATGTAGCTAACCACTTTGTGTCGCAGACTTGATCAGCAATCGACCAAAGATCTCCGAGATCCATGACTTCCAAATATGCATAAGTTCGCCGTTCGCAAACACTGCTGAATCTCCCCGGCGCAAAATAATAATCACGGGAACGGAACTATTTTTTAAGTCTGGAATTCCATGTCACTGAAAAGAGAACGAAAAGCCAACGTTGACAATGGTAATTTGATTCTGGGGGACGGTCAAAAGTTTGAGCAAATTGCTATCGAAGTTGAAGCAAAATCAGGTCTAAGCAAAAACATTTCGTCTAAACAGAGGCGCATATCTCACGATCATTTTAAGATACAAGATTGTCCTTCTAGGTAGGAAAAGTCTAATGTCTACACACTCACCTCTGTTGTTTGTCTTCTAGTATGAGCTTCGCGATGTGGAGTGATCCCTTGGTAAAATCCCTTGACTTGGCGCCTTTTTCCTTCCACAGCGGAACTTTGATCAATAAAATATCGAGACCGAATTGAGCCACAAATACCTTAACGGGTCACGGTGTTAGTGCTATATGTATACATGAGGTTCTCGTTCATTTCTTTCTATGGAATCCACTTGTAGGCGTAGATCCTCGGGTCAAAACTTCTCACAGTGAGCTCGAGACAACAAAATGGCGGACGAAGTTGTTTATGGTTAGCACTCGTTCACAGGGATCGAAAGGACCTCATTAATTATGCACAATGACTTGATTTGCATATCAAATTCGTCACAAGTACTTCTCCACGGTTGGGTCCCCATCTTTTGTACAAGTCTACTGCTTACTCGTATCTTTTTCCAAGAATTTGTAATCTATGAAACTAAAAATGCGCTTACGGCCGGCATACTTTGCCGCGACCGTCAATCATTTTGTAGGCGTACATTTCTCTCTTGAACCAGACCTTCTGAATGATGTTATCTAAGCTCATCTCGTGATGTCCAACTTATTCACAGCCTTCAAATGGCCCCTGCAGCTCAGGTGAGAGATACTTCTCTTTTTTTCCATAAGAATTTGTTCAGTTTTACTTATCTGTTCACGTATTAAAGTCGGCACACACGGAGGGACTAGTCCCTGCGACTAGTCCCCGCGACTAGTCCCGGGGACCAAGTCCCTTCGTGTGAACTACCCATTCAATTACAAAATCTAGTCGCAGGGACCAAAATTTGGTCCCTGCGACTTGTCCCACGAATTCAAACCATGTTTGAATTCGTGGGACAAGATGCAGGGACTTGTCCCCTCAAATTATGCTGGTCCCTGCGTGTGAACTGTTCGTGGGACTAGTCCCTGCGACCAGTCCCTTTGTGTAAACTCTTCAGGGGACTAGTTGCAGGGACTAGTCCCTGCGACTAGTCCCTGCAACTAGTCCCCTGAAGAGTTTACACAAAGGGACTGGTCGCAGGGACTAGTCCCACGAACAGTTCACACGCAGGGACCAGCATAATTTGAGGGGACAAGTCCCTGCGACTTGTCCCACGAATTCAAACATGGTTTGAATTCGTGGGACAAGTCGCAGGGACCAAATTTTGGTCCCTGCGACTAGATTTTGTAATTGAATGGGTAGTTCACACGAAGGGACTTGGTCCCCGGGACTAGTCGCGGGGACTAGTCGCAGGGACTAGTCCCCTCATGTGTGCCGACCTTAAAGTTGGACATAAGGGTTATGATCAATTGGTTGGGATGCAGGAGCTAAGAATAAATTTTGTCATTTAAACAAAGTTTTAACATGCCCATGAGGATATTTGCCCTTAAATTGTTCGCGTACGCGGGAAATTTTCTCAAATTTTATATGAGAGGACATCTGTGAGGTAAATGTGGTGGAAAAGTTTAAAAAGTAGTAGAAACATTAATTCAGTACAAATAGTAATTAAAGCTGTAAAAACACAATAGAAGACGTACATCTGATTGCTGGGCCAAAAATGTGCAAGTCACTTAAGGGTGAAAATTACCTTAAAGGTCAAATGAACCGAAATTTCTAAGTTTTTTCTGAAGTTAATTTTTATTGAATTTTGTAGCTTAAGTAAGAAATAAACATATTCTGGAGTTTCAGAGTGATAGGGTATTGTATCCCAGAGATATTGGAGGCTGAAAAGTGCTTCGTTTTGGCTTTCGTATTCGTAGAGCGGTCGGGTCAATTGTCGGGAATTTGCCGGAATTAACAGTCGTGACGTCACTGTTGGCGAGCTGAAAAATTGCTGGAACATTAAAAACTACAAGTGAGTCTTGAAATTAGTGTCGTTTTCTTAGCGGAAAGCATTGTGTTTTGTGCTGCAATAAACTGCAGCAACAATTCCAAGTGTAAAGTAAGTATTTTCAAGTTTCCTCATGACCCAAAACTACGGAAGGAATGGCTCATAAGACTGAAGAGGGAGTCGCTTGTGCAGACCATTTTACATTTCACACCACACAGCTTCAAACAAAATCTCGTGGCAAGGAGTTTGTTCGTTCCAGCTTTAAAGCCACGAGGACTTACTTGAAAGATGATGCCGTGCCAACTTTTTTCAAGGATAAAAACGTGGAATCCGAAACAAAAATTGCCAGAAAAGAAGCAAAACCAACAACAATTCTAGCCCGCCGAATAACTGGACGACTTCAAGCGGCAATTCCTAATCTATTCGTTCAGCGTTTGCAAAACGCAGAAAGTTAGAAGTAGACATTTTCCATCTTGTTTGAAATAGCTGGTTGCAGAGTGATCCTTTTGCTCTCTTAGTATTAAGTTTGCTGGGATGTGAAGAGCTGAGACGTCCGTGTAAACCATTGACATCCTTATCAGTGGCGTACGTATGTACAGTAGCCGTAAATATATTTGGCCAGAGCCTTTTACTACGCATCCTTTCGGCAAAGTAAGCGCTTGTTTACATTCGAGGAGGATGATCTTAGTGGTTGGATAATAATATCCTAGAAAGCGGAGTAACTGTGTGTCCTCTTCCTATGCTAGCCTGGATGGGAGTTTTACCTCACAGGAACAAGTTGTCTCAGATTTATAAGCCGAAAGCAAGGCAATTACTCCAAATTGAAAATTAATTTTGTCGCCTTAGTTTACGATATACCGGCAAGCAGAACTTCAATTCAACTTGTTCAAAACTGGTCATGCGAGATAAAAGAACATCGCGAGTATTTTCAAAACAAAGCCGTTTCTGCATATCGGGCGTGCTTAAAAGCAGGTGCTCTGTAATGTGATACTTAAGTTAGTGCTAACATCGCAAACACTTCCATTGCGAGAAATGTAAACTGTTTTTTTTTCTAAAGAAATTAAACAAACCTTCGTCCATCCATCCGTTTTTGTGCATTGACATTTGTGGTCAGTTACCTCGAGCGTTCCCGTCGCTAGTGTTTGACAATTTACGCTATTGAATAATCAAGGTAAATCAGCTTTAGTTTTATTCGCTCGCGCATGTGACAATTTCGCTTGAATCGAATCAGGATGCAACGTTCTTGCTTTATTTACAAACGTTTGGTTATTTCGTAGGTCACAAGTAAATAAACTTGATAAAATGTGTTCCCTCTACTTTTTTGGCTGTATATTTATGCACGGATTTTTGTTCTTGTTTACTACAACTTCGTTCTCGCTCCACATGTATTTCCTTCTGAAGTTACTTTCAGTTTATGGTGCGTCTTTTTACCAAATGTTGCTGAGTTGGGGGTGCGTTTTATAGCCGAGTACGCGTTATAACCGAAAAACTACGGTATTTTCATGTGGAAACCTCTCTCTATTTGTTTTTACCAAACAAGATGACAGCTTCTCATGTATCCAATAGGTATGTGGGCTTTTGGCAACATATCTGTATGTACTGACAGAAAAGAGGAAAAACATACTCTGAAACCTTGGGTGACAAAATTTTCACAAACTTTATCCTCATTTGGTTCATAAAATTCTTAGTGGCATGAGTTATATACCCTCTGGAGGTATATAATATTTCATTTTACAGTCAAAGGATATAATAATTTATCATCGAAGTGTTTTTATCCTAAAGGAATACTTGATTTGTTTTGGCAGCAGTTTTGGTCGGGTATGATAAATATATGTATCTGTACAAATGGTACAAGTAACCACATCTAGACTGGATGGAGTTTATGGGACAATGAATTATGTTAAATGTACATCATGCAAGTTATTGCAAGTAGTGAAATGATACATAAAGGTATAATAAAAGAATATATACCAAATGGAAAACTTTCAGGGAGGTTGGTAATGGCCATGAGATCAGATGTTTAGCCTCAGTGTGCAGCCCACCCATTCACAAGCTTGCTCATTTCTAGACCACATTATGACTATGCTCTTTCCCTTGCCATTTTGATACAGACATAAACCAACTGTAGTTGACCTCCTTACAACAATCCCAAATAATTCATGCATTACCTAAAATCAGAAACTTTTTCAGACACACATACTTATCATAACTAAGTGAAGCACGATCGTCCGGGTGAGTGTAGTCCTGAGAAGGACTGTTTGTGGTGACATTGACTGACGTTTCGACAACCTGAGCGGAAGTCATCATCAGAGTCAAGTGATTGGAGTAACGTCAGGAGATGGTATAAGTACTCTGGTCGTTGATGTGATTGGTCAACGAAGTCGTGATGTTATTGGTTGTCTGTCAGTTAAGCCGTGATGTTATTGGCTGTGAAGACTGTAAACCGTGGTTGGTGCGTTTCGATCCGTCTTTTGTTAGTCAAATGTTCGTAGGTGTATTGTTAGTCAAATTAGTCGGTGTGTCTATTGTTTGTCTGTTGTTGATATCGTCAATAAGTCGTTTGTAAGGTGCGGGAAGCTGTTGACAACGGTTCAGTGGTGTCTGTTCTAAGTTAGTAAACCAACTTTCCAGTGCGATCCGTTGGTGGTAGTTAGTACAGTAGGTAATGCATTTAGCAGAGTCCCAGTCGATTGTGTGGTTTGTCAGTAAATGGTGCTCAGCAATGTTATTGTTGAAACGTGAAGCTTGTGGGATGTGGCTGGAGTGACAAGGATATACCTCACAAATTAATGTGATTTGGTAAGCTGAAGCCACTCTAAAGGCACTAAGGCCACATGGTAGCGGGCATTATCCCTTAAATCTACCAAAACAAAGATTGAGCCCAAGCATTAGCAGCCATGGACAGCTGTTTCGGCCTTGTTAGGCCTCACCAGCATGGCATAGCTAATGCTCAGGCTCAAGTACCCACATATCCATAAAACAAGCAGTGAGAACGTAAAGCTTGTGGGATGTGGCTGGAGTGACAAGGATATACCTCACAAATTAATGTGATTTGGTAAGCTGAAGCCACTCTAAAGGCACTAAGGCCACATGGTAGCGAGCATTACCCCTTAAATCTACCAAAGCAAAGATTGAGCCCAAGCATTAGCAGCCATGGACAGCTGTTTCGGCCTTGTTAGGCCTCATCAGCATGGCATAGCTAATGCTCAGGCTCAAGTACCCACATATCCATAAAACAAGCAGTAACATGGCTGCTAATGCTTGGGCTCAATCTTTGCTTTGGTAGATTTAAGGGGTAATGCCCGCTACCATGTGGCCTTAGTGCCTTTAGAGTGGCTTCAGCTTACCAAATCACATTAATTTGTGAGGTATATCCTTGTCACTCCAGCCACATCCCACAAGCTTTACGTTTTTACTGCTTGTTTTATGGATATGTGGGTACTTGAGCCTGAGCATTAGCTATGCCATGCTGATAACGCCTAACAAGGCCGAAACAGCTGTCCATGGCTGCTAATGCTTGGGCTCAATCTTTGTTTTGGTAGATTTAAGGGGTAATGCCCGCTACCATGTGGCCTTAGTGCCTTTAGAGTGGCTTCAGCTTACCAAATCACATTAATTTGTGAGGTATATCAATGTTATTGTTGATGTCACCATTTCTCGTCGCTCGTTTGTGTTCAGTCAGTCTTACGTTCAAATTTCTGCCAGTCTCACCGATATAAGTGGCCTGACAGTCGCAGCATTACAGACTACAGACGACAGTTTACAGAAAACCCACACACACTGACAGACTACTTGACGAATCATCTTACAACCCTACTTCACACAAACAACGACAATACGGACCTTAACGAGACGAGCGCAACTAGTTTGCGACTCGAGCGACAGTTTAGCAGACGAACGCAAATACTTAGACAACGTTTTCAGTAAGAACAACTACAACCGCAACTTTGTTAGACGCAACACTTACAGGACAGAACCAAACGCTAACCCGACACCAGTCACTAAGCGACTATACCATACGTCAAAGGAACTTCTGAGACCATTGCACGGATACTACAACCTTACAATATCCGTGTCGCTCACAGACCCATCACAACTTTACGACAATTATTGACGAACGTTAAGGACAAAGACGAACCAATGCACAGACAGGGAGCAGTTTACAAGATCGAATGCTGCGACTGTCAGGCCACTTATATCACTTATAGCGTTTGGTTCTGTCCTGTAAGTGCAGACACATTGGGATTGGGATTGGGATTGTTCACGCAGTGTCATCGGAATGAAATCGGACTCACAAAAACAGCTGCATGGAAATTATGGTATTGCATAACAATAAACAGTGAAAATGTACAAAAAAAAAAAACAGGGAGCAGATAAAATGCGTGAAATGAAAGCGAACAGCGACCTTTTCATAGTATGGTGAATATTTAATAAAGGAGAAACGCGGATCAAAACAACAGCATTGCATGGAAGTATGGTTTCACAGTATACATCAAAAATACAATTAAACACCACAGAGAACAAAACAAATGCTTCAAAGACGATTCCAACGTATTTACTGACCATTCTACGGCGACCTTTTACAGTATATTGAGTAACTGACAAATGCTCACCAATCCATTTGACCGATTCGGTCTTCGTTTACATCGTATTCTTTGCACTCGGACGAGTCATCGGAGGTTCCAGCATACGATTCCGTTGCCATTAATTGGTTCATACTAGTACGGCTCTACGTCAAAAACCACATGTTCGATATCCTCGGCCTTTTTCGAAGAGAGAACGAAAGGTTAGAACGAAGAACTTTACGACAGATCGCAAAGAATACTTACAGCATTGATCGAGCTCCTCATCTACTCGCCAATAGTGACGTCACAACAACACGTGCTTGTTTCCATTCCTTTCATGTTAAGCGCGCGGCCATTTCAGAAACGTTTTCGTTTGTTCTTCGGATATTTCCGTACTCCCAGTTATTTTGCCCTCTTAAAAGCTCAGATAGGACAATTTCTACGTGATTTTGTATTCAAGTAGTCCTTTTTAGTGTTTGTTCACTTTGAAATGACACGAAGAAAAGGTTTCGAAATTTTGGTTCATTTGACCTTTAAACAAATTTTAATAACCACAAACAAAGGATCTGCTGCCTGTAATGGTCTCATTTAGAAATGAAAGATTAGAGCACCCCTATCACTTGATTAGCAATTCCCAGTTATCTGCCCTCTGTACTATTCAGTCATTAAGTATATCTGACTGTTATCCAAGTTCACATTACCTGTAGCTGAGTAAGCCATGTACGAGTAAACCATTGTTGAAGCTTTTTGTTTTGCTTCCAGGTATCACTGGCCTTGAGATCTTTAATTGCTTTAGTGAGCATATCATTGGTCTCTGCCCAAGCAATTCTACGCAGACGAGAAAGGACTTCATCTTTAACATGTGACACCTCATTTGAAGTCTTAGACACCCATCTTTCCCATGCTTGTTCTCGGTGGAAGTCACACAAGTGCACCCTGGTTTCTACAAGACATTGTTGCACAATGATGGCTGTCCGGAGTTTTTGTTTGATTGAGCTACATGTAACTTAAAGCCTATTTCATGTTGTCAATTATATTTTTTGGGAAACGTCCACTTGTTCATTCATAGATAGTAAGAAACTTATCATGTATTGTATTGTAGTTAAATGAATGTAGTTTATCCACAAAATGTGTGTGGGTGTGTGTTTTGTGTACTTAACTTGCAAATTGCAGATGTCATCCTTTTATGAATATGCCACTCAATCTTATACTGACTGAAATTCTGTTTTGGTCTCAAGAAAACAAACACACTGATACTAGCTTCTCTGGTTAAATTCTTTATCTAGCCTGACAGTCCACCACACATCCACAGTAAAAGAGAAAATAAATGACCTTTATTTATCCGCTGCAGTATTTACATTATAGCACAATGGCTTGTGGGGCCGAGCAAATACATGAAACAAACATTCATTTGATTGAATTATTATTTTTACCTGGAAAGATGACCTCTACAGCCTGTATCTCAGGCTCAACTAAGGTCTGTCATGAAGTAGTTTGGTTTCCAATCTGGATTCCAGCCCTTTAGAATTTTAAGCGCTTTCTTGATTGCATCTGCTGTCTCGTGTTGGATTACAAATGATGCCACAATTTGGTAATCAACATTGGTCTTAACTGCAATGAAGAACAGTGGTAGTGAATACCTTGTTGTGCGATAGGTTGCATCCAAAAGACAGATGTTGCCATATCTGGACAACAACCTTCTCTGCCAACAACCTTCTCTGCCAAGCAGTTTGATGGACAAATAGTAGTGCTTGCTTTGAGGCAGGGCTAGTAACTTGCACTGCTTCATCATCACTCTCATTCTCTAGATTTAGTGGAACTATTTCATCCTCAGGCATCTTGTCTGAGTATGGACGAAAGAAGAAATAGTCATCAGGATGCTGGCTTCGCCACTCTTTCACTTTTGCTGCCACATTGGTCTGATCACATTTTGAGAATCTCAACTGTACTATGGCTCTATAGATGTGATTGTGAAGATCTTTCAGAGTTGGGAAGAAGCGATGATTGTATTCAGGCAGTAGTTGTTGCCCACAGAACAGCTCATTGGTGAGGAATTCCCTCAAGTGTCATCTCATTTCAGTCACATCGGTAATTCCCTTTCCCACCAGATATTGGATTTTTTCAGTAACCTTTGGATCAGTTTGCTGCTGTACTCCACTTGCCTACAATTTGGGAACAGAGAAAATCGATTTGCTATATTAAATAACTGGCTTTGGAAACATTTTGCTGGACTATATCAACCAACACATTTCAAAGAAACACGTCATATGGTAATAATAGTGAACATTATAATTGGTTACCTCCAGTTAAATGATTCTGGTGACTTCCATTCTCTGGAAACTTGATGTAGATTTTGCGCATCCCATTAACTGTCTTCACTTTTTCTTCCAGGTCAGACCTTAATTTTGTGGAATTGGTTTTCCTTCTTTTTTCTGTGTTTTCTGAAATCTGTAGGTATAAGTGTATGCAAATATATAGTTTGAACTGTACTTGCAAAAGTGGCCTTAAATAGACCAATATCACATTTTTGATGAACAATAGATTTTGCCCGTCCAGACTTGTCATCAGGATGAGTTCTAGCTCCTGTTGGATTAAGATCCTTTGTGTTTACTCGTTTTGTGGACGAGGCTGGACAGGCAAATCTATTGTTCACAACAAGTGTGATATTAGTCTATGAGTTGCAGAATTGGTTCTTATTGCATAACTCTTCCTTATGTATCCTCAAACAGTTGTCAGATAGAGATCCTGTTTATGTTATTGTTAAAAGGCAGTAGTTTGCTGACCATATGCACCTATTTTGTGATTTGGGAAACAAACAATTGACATCAATAAGAAAATTGTGATTGGTGCTTATGGATGTTGCTGACCCTAGAATCTAAAGGATTGGGACTTGGGGGTGACAGGTTATCGGGGTACTCACCTCATAGTCTGGAAAAAACATAACTTCTCTCAGGTGTATTTGGGCTGGACAGTCCATCTTTTTGGTGTTTTATTTGTACCAAGTATCTTCTCCTTTTATTGTAACCATGATCAGAAGACTTGCCCTATGATTAGTACACCTCATGAGATTGTATAACTTTTAGGTAAAAGATCAGATATGCTGCCTAATAATGCCATTTGCCTCTCTCTCCCCTCCACACAAGCACACACACACAAGGTTCTACAATGGTGTGATGTCTGTAACTGCCAATCACCACTCAATACAGTGGATAGAGAACTTATATGTCATATAAGGTGGGGTTGAATGGGCCATGAGTGACAAGGTTTCAGCTACAATTAAAAACATTGGCCCTGTGGGATTCATTATATTTGGAATTTGGCATGAGATAGGGTGCCAGGCCTCCCTGGGCCCCTCCCTTATCTTCACCAAGTCAAAATATAAAATTACTTGCAGCTGATTCATCACTGAAGAGGGTGATTATTTGTTGTACACCTTGCTCTGAAAATAAAAACAATATCATACAGTCACTGTACCTGCATTTCCTAATATTTCCTCTTTGCACCAATGTTTCTGTCTTTGCCATGTTGACATTCGAGGATTTTTCCCCGAGATAAAAGTATGGTACCCCAGAGTATGAAATATCTTTATCTTGCCAAAGCTCCTTGTGCTTTTTAGCATAAGGATCTGAAAACAAAATTATGAAATTTCAACGATAAAAATAAGCCATATCTTATAGTCGTATATAATAGTTAAACGGGAGGGCAAAACAAATGTTTTATTTCGAACAAATGTTTGACTGAAATTGAAAAAAGTCACACTGTAAGGCCTCTTTTCCTTTTTGTATATTAACATGATTTAGTTTTATAACATTCTCATGCAATTTTGGTCAGATCTGTAAATAGATGTTTGAGTTGTCTGTGGTTTAACCCAGTTCTGGGAACATGAAGGTCATAAGGTCAAAGCTAACTGTCACAACATTTCCTTGTGTGTAATTAAGCTATTGTAGAGAGTCCCCCAGGGGGGGTCTATGTTCCCGTGTTCCCTTCAAAATTTTAACTCTGTTCCCTTGTTCCCGTCCAAAATTAAACCTTGTTCCCTTGTTACCCTTTCAAGATTAAATTTTATCTCTTATTCTTTGCATATACATCCTAATTAACCAATCTGAACAAAACAAAATAACTGATTGAAGGTCTACAGTGTTGCTGATAAATTTTGATCATTATTTCTGTGATATTTTTTACTTTGTGAAAGTATTTCGTAACAAAAATTAAAACAAACCAGTCAGAGACGAGTAGACATGAAAGATGGCAACAAAAACTTGCCAAAGAAATCAGAAAACAGCAGAAAATCTTCTATCACCCCCACGTTTCTGTAAAAAACGTAGGGCCTTGTAATTTTTTGGGTTTGTTCCCCTGTTCCCTAACCTATTTGATGTTCCCTTGTTCCCTACGATTTGTTCCCGTGTTCCATTGCCAAATTTCCCGTGTTCCCTTGTTCCCCAAAACCCCTGGGGGACCCTCATTGTATTTTGTCATCCAAGCAATCTTTTATTTAACTGAAACAAGCTCACTCCAATTCAAATCCAAAAACGAAAAACAAAGAAAAAATAACACTGAAATCCACATGGAATGTTCTTGATTTCACCTGGCCGGGTTCTTCAAGCCCGATGAAAGTTACTCGCACTATTCGCGGGACCAGCTCATAAATACTTACCACTCTTTCCAAAGCCTCCATCTGAGCGGAATACACAAAACCTGCTAGTTGTCTGAGTTTCATAGTCCTGAATCTTCTCTTTTGCTTCCTCTATACTGTGAACCGCGCACAAACGCTACGGGTCAGCCATAACTCTGATCAAAAAGCCCACGAAAAATTACCACCAACAAACGCTGATGTTAATAATTTTAAAAACACCGCGCGTCAAAGTCAGAACCTTCGGTTTTTTGTCAGGGTCGTAACAAGGTGTATGCGATCAAGGATTAACGGGGTCGAACCAGAGATCACAGACCTCAGATTTGAGTGAGATCATCTTGGGAAGTTGTGTTGCCGTGCTGGAGGGTCAAGCGTTTCCTTTTTCTTTCTTTCTTTTTCTTTTTCATTTGTTTAATTATGCTCACTAACTCGCGTAAACTACACTCCTCATGATCAAGCAACGACATGTGATATCAACGCATATTTATTTTCCTGTCTCGGATTGACTCTCGGTTGTGGGATCGTTCAAGGTTCTGGGGTCCTTTTGAATGGTGTGAAAAAGTGTCTGCTACTGAGGCCGTTCAATATCACATCATTCAAAAGGACTTATAGCGTTGGTATTAAAACCCTGGTTTACACTGGACTAAATATAAAACTTCGTGGAGATTTAGTAGACAATTACTTACAGAGCTTCTGAAAGGTAAATAAGGAAAAGAGAGACAAACGCACTTTATTTTTTGTCTTGATGTCCACTGCCTGACTAATGTTACTGACAGTGCACTGGTGACTAATTAAAATATGCAAATCAACTCGTTGATGCATAATTAATGAGGTCCTTTCGATCCCTGTGAACGAGTGCTAGCCGTTGTTGTTTATTCCATCTCATCTGACGCATGCGCAGACAAAATGCCCCTCTGACAACTGTCAAAACAAGGCATCCGCTGACCAGTAACAAGGGACCGTATTGCGGGCTTAAGTTTGAAGTTCATCGAGGTCGGGTGTTTTTTTGAAGTGGACCGCTGACCAAGTACTGGCTTTTGATTGAATCGCAGGCTCAAGCGAAGTGTGGGATACCCAAACCAAAACGAGGCTTCATTTTTTAGCCCGCTTTCTGACTCGAAATTTCACATTCAGCTGGTTTCTTTATTTTGAGCAAGACAACTTCATCTTCTTTCGAATTTCTTCGTGTAAAAGGCATAAAAATCGGGAACTAGTTTAAAGATACACCGGAAGGTGAATTTCCAAGTGCTAAAACGGAAGAGCAAAATATTTTTCTTAGGAAAAGCTTAAAACTTGGATCCACTTGCATGGCGCTCCGATTGTGTGGTTGAAAAACAAAATGATTCAACGCTTCAAGGGCTTTCACTTTACCGCGGCATCTTGCAGCTCACCAAGAAAGGTCACTTAAGGTGATTCCTCAGTATTGCACTGCGCATCCTGTACTGCGCACAAGATCACAAAAGTGGCGTAATCTCGAGTGCGTAATTAGCAACACTGGCAACATGGCGACTTTTATCAGTGCGGGAAATCTCGCCAGGCATAAAAATGGTCGCTTTCAAAAAATGTCGGATAGTGTTAGAACGAAACGTTTATGCCTAGGGAGAAAACGATTAAGCGAAAGTGGTAAAGGTCCAAAAGAATCCGCCGTTTGTGAATTCCCGGTAACTGAGAGACGCATCGTCGAGCTCAGTTTGCTTGCAAATCAGCTTGACAGTGGATGCAGTGTGTGTGGAACGCCTCTTCGTTTGTCGAACTGTACCCAAGAGACACTCTCAGGTTTGGGAAGTTTTCTGTATATAACGTGCTGCGAGGAAGGATGCGGAGAAGTAAACGTCTGCCACACGAGCAAAGCTCACCGCGCGCGAGTAAGAGGGAGATCAGTGTTTGACATCAACACGAAACTTGCTGCCGGTAAGTACAAACAATTTTCGTAAGAACAAACAAATCCAGTTTGTTTTCAATTCATAAATATACCTTTTGCTGATCTTTAAAAATGCTACCGATAGGAATGCTGCATGCAGGAATTGGCCCCTCTCATGTAAACTCTCTTCTGACATCAGTCAACCTCCCTGCTGTTTCCGAGAACACGCTGAAAGCCAGAGAACGCGAAATCGGACCGGTGTTTGAAAAAGTGGCGAAAGATTCATGTGGACAGGCGGTGGAAAAGAGCCAGTAGCTGGGCGAAAGTTTGAATAGTGGGAAAACGGCGAGCAATGAACAGCAAGAAAGTGCGCATGTGGGTATCGGCGCATCGTACGACGCGGGTTGGCAAAAGCGAGGGAAAGGTCACAACAGTCTTACGGGTAGGCCATATAGTTTTACAAAAAGTAGTCACAGCGATTGGGCAAAAGAAAACAACGTTAAAGCGATATCCAGGTATATATGTTTACAAGCTGCGAGCAGAATTCAAACAGTATAAAGTGATGGATATTTCTCGCGATCGAAGTCGTTTGCCGAGTTTAGAGTCGCTCTCAAGCGCGGCCGGCTGTAGAAAACAAAGAAAATTGTTCGAATTTAAAGTGATCAATAATTGATAATTAGTGATTGATGAAGTAGCATTAGTATTTAGCAAACACTTCTTTTTATTTTTTGTCAGCCAACAATGCAGAGATTTGCCAGATTGCGGCAATTAACGACAACCACAAGTTCAATGTTTACATCCTGCCAGTGGGTGGAATAGGCTTTTAGCACCAAGTGCTACAGCAGTAAACAAACTCTCGGTCCATCATGACAATTTGTTTTACGATGGCAAACCAGTGACTGCTGTGACACTTGAGGTTGGTCTGCAACCGTTTCTGGACTGGCTGCAGAGTTTTGAAGTGCCATGTCTTTTGCTGGCACATAACGCTAAGTCATTTGATGCCAAGCATTTGCTGAGAGCACTGGATGAGACTAACAAGACCACACAATTCTCAGAATTGGCGCTTGGATTTAGTGACACTTTACCAGCATTCAAGGAATTGTTTCCTGAGAGGAAGTCACACAGCCAAGAAAATTTAGCCAAGGATCTCCTTCAATCCACTTATAATGCTTACAATGCACTTGATGATGTGCAGATGTTACAGGAACTAAGTGCAAAATTTCTTTGTCCTTTGGTTGTAAAGAAACATAGTTTTTTTTTCTCTTGGTACCAGGAGTACAGTGCATTCTTGAGTCAGAAAAGAAGAAACCTCCAGACTCTTCAGCCCTTAATTGCTGCAAAAGCAATTTCTAAGGGAATGGCCGAGAAAGCTGCTGAATCTGGACTGTCCTTCAGTCACTTCCTCTTAGCCTTCCAAAGGCATGGAGTTGATGGCCTCTCAAATGTACTGAAAGAGAAGTTCAATGGGAAGGATCGTGTCACTCGCAAGAAGCAAACGGTCATGAACATCTGTCATTTCTTCCAACACCTATCTGAAGAGTGAATTGAAACTTAAAAGTGCCTCATTGTTGCAAGTTACACCAGATATAAAAATTAATACTATCAATCTCAGATGACCATGAATAAGAGAAATAAGCAAGTGCTTCATGTTGGTTTAAATTCTGCAGTTTAAAAAATTATTAGATTAAGTGATACCATTCTTCGCTAGTGAGAATTAAAAAAAATGCACATTTCTACTTTCCATCAGCGGGAAATGTCTTAAGTGCAGGATGTGATTAGTAAAACACAAAATGAAATCAACAGTCCATGGTTATCTGAGAACAATAGTTAACAATTATTCCATGAGCGCGCGTTGGATATGAGATGGAAAATAGCCAACAAGGCGCGAAGTGCCGAGTTGGCTATAGCCAATCTCATATCCAACAAGCGCGAATGGAATAATTGTTTTATTAAATTCTCCGCGTTTGGATATTGCTGTTGAAGTTTACTGAATTTTTCGTTTAAGTAAAAATTTCTTTTATATTAAAACGACCGGATGTTGAGGCAACTTCCAACCAAAGTTACAATGTAATGATCACATGACACACGCAGCTTTTTGCAAACAGAGTTCAATGAAAAATCGAAAGCGAAGTAGATCGGACACAGCCGCAACCGAACATCTCAAATTCAAGAAACGTTCAAGTGTATGAGTTACAACCTTTCT
This sequence comes from Pachyseris speciosa, assembly GCA_016490735.1. Classification (NCBI taxonomy): domain Eukaryota; kingdom Metazoa; phylum Cnidaria; class Anthozoa; order Scleractinia; family Pachyseridae; genus Pachyseris; species Pachyseris speciosa. Next base: position 518,568 of record JAEMWC010000402.1, read on the forward strand.
GAGACAAGTACATTGGTGAATTTTGCCTTGAAAAGGTCTAATATAGTGACTGAGTGTAAAGTAATTTATTATGTCAGACCATAAAAGGTAACTTAGAGAGATTATCTAGGCAAATGTACATCTAAAAGTCGTTTCTAGCTGACATAGGTTGACTTTTTGACAACCTAAGCAGTTCAAACTCAGAATAATTTTTGGGACTAATTTCTGTTCAGGTGATGGAAACATCATTTACTGACATCAACAAACCTTCCTAGCAGAACATGTACACTGTGAACATTGTACTATAACATGGTGTCATGTGTGGTTTCCTGAAAAACCTGTCTCCTCATCGCCATGGTTCTCTCCCACATGGTAAAGACCTTGAAGGTGAAGAGCTACAAAATGATGTAGCATTGCTGATCTGTTAGAGTTTAAAATGTAAAAATAATAGTTATAAAACTGCTGACATGTCAATTTGCTGTGAATTTGTCGACTGTAAAGTGTCAAGGCAAATTAACAGCTAGCAGAATATAGCAGAGAGTAAAAATAGCCAGGATCAGGCATCATTCCTTACAGAGGTAAGGAAACAGGCTTTGTATACACCAAAGAATTTTAAAAATTGAGATGGCGAAATAAGACATTTTGCATTTTTAACTTTCAACTGCTCTCCTGGATCTGTCCCTGTTGCCACAATGGCATTTGAAATAAAGAGAAATGAATATAAAAATAAAATACTGTTTAACAGATAAAGAAAATGTTGGTGAGATTCACCATATTGTTCCAAATAATGTAAATTATAATACAGCTCAAGTAATGACACTATTTGAGTGTGTGTGTGCAGATTTTGTGTGATTCAATGGCACTTCTCTGTGAGTGCAAACTATGAATAGCAAAACTTTGTTCCTCACCAATTGAGGTGGTTTCTCTGCAGAAATTTGGCTCTCTTATAAAACAAATAGAAAGTCCATAAGCCATGCTTTTTTTCTGTTATAAAGCACAGAGTACAATGAAGTGACAAGAGCACAAAAGAAATGATTTGTGTTTTACCCTACTTCTTTCATACTCTTATTACTTCCCTGTCTTTATGTGCTTTGCACGGCTTAAGGCTTTTTTATGTACTGTAACTGTCACACTACATACACTGAATGCATGAGATCATGTTGTTATCAATGTAGTTCATTTTGATGGATTATTTCATTTGGTGTCCAGTTGACACTACAAAAAAGCTCTAACAGAATTCGAGAACTATTGTAAAACATAAGCTTATTATCTTGAAAATATGTATAACCATAATAAGTGGCCTAGACAATTGTAATGTCTGATGTTCATTTTAGTCAATAACTTTACCAAATACCAAATCTTGCACGCATACAAAGACGAATTTTCCAAAGCCAGGCTAAGAGTAGCATATTTCGTAAAAACAAGCGACCGTTGTTAAAATTATTCAAAAACTCTTGATCTAGCGCACAAAGCACGATGCCAAATCCACTTGTTGTCTTAATAATGCAATCCTCTAGACATACAATGCAATAAAACGATGTAACTACACATTTGAGAAAAATATGAGCTTATCTTACACTTACCGTTCACGATCGATGGCCGCCATTTTGATCTTGCAAAGAAAAAACCGCACACGATGTCAGTTTCCCATGTTGTTTTTTGAAGTCTTGTTCCATGATCGTCCTCTACATTGGCTACTTGTCGGTGATATAATGAAATGCTCAACTATACATTACTTAAATATAAACTTTACGGTTTAATTTGAGCGTATATAGATATACTTTCGGTATTTGAGTGAGTACAAAATCCTTCGGCCTTCCAAACGTTCAAACACGTGACAAAAGAAGCCCCACAACAATCCCATGAATCCTCGCGAGTTTAGAACGTAGGCCAACCGATGATAGGAATAGTCATTTCACTGTCTTTTGCTCGTCAACGAACACGGTAACCTATCTTTTTTATTGCATAATTTTGGTGATATAAACACCTTCTTTGACTTAAAAAAATATTTAAAAAATTCTTCGTCAGGAAAAAAGTATTCGTGAAAACGTGCGCAAAATCGATACTCGTAGACGCAAAGTTGTGCCCTTGAGATTATCAACGCGGGGAACCTTTCGAGTCAATACCACCTGAACTTGTGTGTCTTTGTCATACATCATATTTTGCATTGTTCCATATGATCTAAATTTTCAATCTACAACGGTTTATTAAGTGTATCTTCTAAAATATGGCTCCAGCTACCACGAAATGCAAGGAAGCCATGCGTGGTTGTTCAATACCAGTACAAAAAAAAATTATGATCGTGGAGCTCCGCTTTTAGGCTTGGCTAAATCTATATATTACTTCTAATTCTGATTGGCTTCTTGAGCTCATCTGTTTGCGTCTTTGCCGGATTTGATCAGAGTTGGTTTTAACGTCCCACTTTCAGTAAAGGCTACGGAAACGCCTAAATGATTCGTTCAAATGAATGTATTTTGACGTTAATGAACCTGATATCTGCATTATTGAACGTATATTTTCTGATAATGACGCGCAAAAGGTGCACTAACGCAATTGCAATCGTCACGCTTCTCTTTTGGAGCTTTCAGTAACTGGTTTCCTAACAAAGGAATCAAAACCAGATACCTGCGAGTAGTTTATATATAATGCATTTTTCGAGTTCAGTGGCTCATAGTACCTTATGCCTCGTACTCATGTATTTTGAATGTGACCTTGCAACTATGACGCTCATCAAGTCTAATGCGAAGCTGTTCACAGTGAGCTTCAACTGGCCAAAAGGCGTCCTCAAAACATGGAATAGTCATTCAGCATTGAATTTGAAGCCATTAAACGTTGTGGCTATTGGTTAGTAAACTTGCAGAAGATTAACAATGCGCCGCTGTCACAGACAGAACGAAAAAATAATTAATCTTCGAAAACCCCAAGAGAATTCGGGTCGAAAAAATATAAAGTACTTTAGAAAGAAATTCTTCTCACAAAAATGTATGTCATATGGGATTCCTCTTTTCCTACTGCGGAATCTAGAGTTCTCGCAAGTTGTCATGATCACTCACGAACTTCGTTCAAGTCAATGGTTACGTCGTCTCCATACAGCACAAATGGAGCTCAGAATCTTATCTCATCGTATTTCTCTGAATTCCTCATTTCTCTCATGGACTGCTGGAGAGCTCTACTTGCACTCATTCCATGGCTAATCAGGTAACTGTAGAAGAAGCTCATAAATTCTAGGGTAGCTTCATCCTCAATAGCCCACAAAGAACAAAGAACTGAACGGGCGCCGCAACCAAGAAAGGCTCGAGCCATTCCAACAACTCCCTCTGCCGACGTCATCTTTCCACGAGCACTGTGACAGGTGCTAAGTACAACAAGCTTGGCCCTCACGCGAACGTTTGCTATATCCTCTAAGGTTAGCAAACAACCTTCGTCACTAGATGGATCATCAGAGGCAAGGGCAATCTCTCCTTGATCAGCATCTCCATGAGCAGCAATGTGCACCAAACTGCCTTTGGAGATTCTATGCAGAACTGCCTCTTTTGTCGCTTGCCTACCCACTAATGGCGACGTTTTAAGTAGTTTTCCGATAAGCTCAGCTTCTTTTCTTGCATGGGGCAGTTCTTTAAGGCGTTTAGGTATCCCCTTACGTCTGATATAAGGCGCATGAGGGTCACCTATAACCAGTGCTCCCATTTTGTCGTGATCCTCTACGGGTAAATCTTGCAGGATCTTGAGCGCGGTGAGAGAAGGGACGACGCGCACCTTAACTTTTTCCGTCAAGTAATTGCCCGTGGCATCCTGCAATGCCGCAAAGGGAACTTGAAACATGGACCCTTCATGGACAAACACTATTTCCTCCTCGTCTGGGAGTTCGTCGACAAAGCCGAATATCACCTGGTGGAGGAAGGAGGTAGACGGGTCATCCCTCAGAAGCGGAACAAGCTCATATGCATCTTCTAT
>JAEMWC010000402.1:527500-550000 GCA_016490735.1 Pachyseris speciosa
TTCTTGATTCTTTGGCTTTGTTGCCTACAAGATTAATTCCCTGCAGGAGGCTAATTGGGCACTGAGAAGTTATGTTCTAGAGTCCTTCAATGGAACCAACTGTTGGTGCAACAGAAGACTGGACAACAAACGGAAATTGGAAAACACAGTATCCATGTTAGCTCAATTTCAGGTATGTAAAATGGTTAAGACTAAACATTAAAATAAAAAAAATCCTCTGGGGATGTTTCATAACTGGAAATCAATGGCTTACATGTATTGTTGCTGGTTGGTGTCAATGCAGTCAGCAGCTCATTTATAACAAATGTCCATTTTTTTTTCAGGTCCCACAAAAAATGAATATCTTGGGAAATGTAGAAGATACTGTGGGGCATGCACTCCCCATTGAGAAGATAGCATTTTTTCCTGAGAAATTTATTTTGTATATTTTTTTATTTTATGCTATTTGAGACTAGATCAACAGATTGGAAAAGATGTAAACAATTTGCATCTTTTCCAATCTGTTGATCTAGTCTCAAATAGCATAAAGTAAGAAAAATATACAAAATAAATTGCTCAGGAATCACCAAGGTTACCAATAACATCCAGATGCATTGTCAGAGTGTGCTGCTGTTGCCTTCAGCAATTCTTGTTTTCATTTTAACTGTATCACCAAGTATCACCAAGGTTACCAATGGCATCCAGATGTTTCATCGGAGTGTGCTACTGTTGCCTATAACAGTTCTTGTTTTCATTTTCATTATAACTCATCAACTATCACCAAGGTTACCAGTGGCATCCAGATGTTTCGTCGGAGTGTGCTACTGTTCCTTTTAACAATTCTTGTTTTCATTTTCATTAAAACTGATCAACTATCACCAAGGTTACCAGTGGCATCCAGATGTTTCGTCGGAGTGTGCTACTGTTGCCTATAACAATTCTTGTTTTCATGTTCATTTTAACTGCTCAAGTATCACCAAGGTTACCAGTTGCATACAGATGTATCGTCGGAGTGTGCTACTGTTGCCTTTAACAATTCTTGTTTTCATTTTCATTATATAACTGATCAACTTTCACCAAGGTTACCAGTTGCATCCAGATGTTTCGTCGGAGGGTGCTACTGTTGCCTTTAACAATAATTATTCTTGTTTTCATTTTAACTTCTCAAGTATCACCAAGGTTACCAGTGGCATCCAGATGTTTCATCGGAGTGTGCTACTGTTGCCTATAACAATTGAAGGGCTGAGAGCATAAACTGCCTATGTGTAATTTTTGGCCGTTTTTTTAGTTTGCTTGGATTTGTCCAAATTTTTGCATGTGAACTGCATTTTGATTCAAAAACATTGTCCCGTATTTTATTTCACCCATTTCTTTTTCGTTTTCGAGAAATAACGTTTGCAAAAAAAACACCTAAAACTACACATAGGCAGTTTATGCCCCCAGCCCTTCATTTGTCTGGCTTATTAACATGCATGAAGCAATGCCCAAGGGTAATCTTTATGCGCAATGTGCCTTTTTGACTCATAAACAGCCCACAAGATGCCCATCCGACTTGGAAATGGTCGACTTTTTTAAATGCAGCACTTATAACCAGTGTTTTGCTTACTGATAGTGCTCAAGAAGCTTCCTTAGCTGGAAAACAGTGCGCAACATTCTGGGTTGACTTAAAAACAGCACACAGCAACCTTGGTTAACCTTAAAGTGCCCCTAACCCCAAAAATTTTTTTCATTTTAAATGATTCGTCTCTGAATTAGAAGTACAACCGTGAAAAAAATTTTGATTCGGTTAAATCTTCGCTTTTCTGTGCCCCCGGTAAAGTCTCGAAATTACGACCAAAAATGCCGCCATTTTGTTTCACGACCGAGTTACGGGGAGATTGGGTTCAGTGCTTGTATGACGTCATCCCGGGAACGGAAGCTCTGTTGCGCTTACAAAGTTCTTTGATGGAAGCTCAATAATTCTAGCTCTGAGGGCAAATAAGACATGATTTTAACCGATAATTTATATTCATAGTATTGCCACCTGTAACATGTCTCTCCTAAGAGAAGAAAAGATGTTTTGCAAACGAATGAGCCAAAAACAGACCGGCTGTTCGTGAAATGAACATATTCCTATCAGCTGATCTCACAAGCATTTTATGCGCTTTTATACGGTGAAAACAGAAAATTCCAATGAGTCCGTTCAGTGGAAAGATCTCCTCTTTAAAACTCTTTTATTGCATAGTGATACAACCCACACATGTGCATGCACCACGTTTACAATACATCGTGATATTCGGTGTGCTGCGTATCGGATACACAAAGGATTTAACCGCAGCGACACAAAGTAGTCCAGAATGTAATGGTAGCTAAAATAATTGTCCCTCGATATGTACCTTTAGGAAAACCTCATCAATCTAACTTCCTTTAAAATTTTTGGCTTCATGAGTCCTACAGTCTTCGACACAAGCGCTCTATTAAAACCGGTTTCCAACGTCAACAATCAAAATATATTTCAGAGGCCATGCTAATTCACTGACAGAAGCCCATGTCACTGATCAATACATTGTAGACTGCTAAGAAAACTTGAAGTGTTTACAAATCAAATTGATTAACTTCACCGAATTCAGTTGATGTAGACGATGGTGCCACTCGAACTTCATGTTCAAATGGAGCTACATGTAGTAAAATATATCCAATCGCGTCTAAATTTGTGTCAGTTTGTTTACATCGGATATATGCAAATTATTCTCGCATCGCGAAGTTGTGTACGCTTATTTCTAAACCAACAGTCTAGACGGATACGTAGCCTCAAATTTTAATTGCAGTAAGCTATATTTATTTTATTTTATCTTGCGTTGACTTCGTTCACAGTACTGCCTGAGGATAAGTAGAAGTTCAGCTAATCCTCAAGTCACGTAATTCACGTCGGCTGAGCTCACTTTCCGTTCTCTTGTCAAATCTATCTTTGCCTTCTTTGAATAGATACCATAAATAAAGACTCTCCCTAAAATAGGCACTTCCACAATTAATTGCTGATGTTCGTTTAAAATACCGATCTAAAGTCGGATTTGCGCCGTTTATATAAAATAACAATTATTGTTTTCAAACCGCAGCTGCACAATTCCCATTGCCGATGCACAGGTACTCGGTCGTTCAAGATTGAAATTTTGCTCACCAGCAGCGTACACAGAACCACGAGGTACGGCAGATAACACTTATAAACGAGATTAATCTTTTTCGTCTTCCCTTCTTCCGCGAATCTTGCTGTCCATTTTTGGTCTTCATAACCATGAGGCTCCTTCGAGCTCTTCGCCGATTCTTTTCTAGTTCCGCTTCAGAAATGAAGTTAATTTGGTCTTCACCCTACACATAGCCTGACTCTGACTCCGAGGACGAGGAGGACATGATTCCAACACAATTTTGACCACTGCCAGGCTTTTACCCTCCAATATGAGCTTCGATGACCCCAACAAACGCTTGCAAAAACAGAGATTGACTGAGAAGCTATCTTTCAATCGTTCCCGGGATGACGTCACTAACCTCTTTGGACCCAGACTCCCTTTTACTCGGCCGAGCAACAAATTCAATGAGACTTCGGCTGTCCATAAAAAATCGAGGATTCAACCAAATCCAAAAGTTCTTGTACCGAAATACCTCACATGATAAGTAGATTTATATGCGAAAAAAAATTTTTGGGGTTAGGGGCACTTTAAGCCAGCGCGCGTATATTTTGTCCGACTTGAAAACAGCACTCAAAAGATTTAGGGTTATTGGTAAGTTTAGAGTTAGGGTTAAAATTAGGGCTAGGGTTAGAGTTAGGGTTAGGGTTAGGGTTGCGTTTAGGGTTAGAGCTAGGGGTAGGGTTAGAGCTAGGGTTAGGGTGAGGGTTAGGGTTAGAGCTAGGGATAGGGTTCGGCCTAGGGCATTGCGAACGTTAACGTTAAAGTAAGCGGCGTACTTTAAGTCTCGCACAGGTTTCTTGGTTTCTTGGTTCCTCCGAAATGAAAAGAGCGCACAGGTTTGTTGGTTGATTCTTAATTCTTTCGGGAAGGCTTTGGCCGATGTAAGTAAAGTGTTGAAGAGGGTGTTTTGGTTGAAAACGACATACAGCAGGATCGGATTTGATTCTAACTCGGTGCTTAAAAAGCTTGCTGTCGGCTGAGAAATAGAATAAAATATTAAAGAAGGCTGTTTTTATTTGAAGATAGCTTTTGGCCACTACCAACAACTTCTGTTCGTGAGCAACACGGAAAATTTGAGTTAACGATGTTCAAGGGCAAAATTAACGTCGGTTTCCGCTTCGAAACAGAGATTTGACTGGCGCTTAGCGTGATTTGGTCATTATTGAAACGATTTTGAAGGATTCATTTTCGTCGTCAAATGGAACCAGTGGAATGAAAATCGTATCACAAATCAACGTAAATGACGACAGTGAAAAAACTGGAACAAAATACTTAACTATTTTTGTTGGCTTCAAGACGTAAATATTTGCACAAGATGTGAAATTTAATCCGTATCGTCTGATGCGTAACACAACGACTTGTTAAAATGTCTCGCGTGCAAATACGTTTTTGCTGGTGTTTATCTCGCTTGAAAATACGTTTTGCTGGCTGATGTTTACAAGCCTCCATAAAATCAAAATAACCGAGTTGATCGATGCAAAACTTATTTATATGTTGAAATTCAGAAGCATGTCTCCTTGTGTTTACATAACAACTCGACGACCGACCACGAGTAATATTTTCCACGCGCGCCCATGCAACTTTTCCCTGGATTGTTTTCAAACGGACGGACTTCTCGTCATGCTGACTTCCCTCTCTCGGATGAATTCTCCGTTATGTTTCCGAATTTGGACGAACTGTTTCAAGGCTTCGATGGCCCGCGAGACAGCGCCCACTTCGGCCGCAATGAATTGCGGGAATGTTATGCCCTCCGCGAGCGAAAGACACTCTGCAAACATCGGCCACTTTTTTTGCCCTAAACTCCAAAAACACCTCTCCTTTTCGCAAATTCTAGCACGGCAACCTTTCAGAAATGGACCAAGACTAGCAAAACCGAGGCGCTTTTGAGACCAGAGATGTTTTCAGAGTTTTTTTTTCTGCTCGGCTCTTAATCTCTACTACCAAACCGGAGAGTCAAATTAATCTCTCTCTTCATGGTTTGGCAAGGAGAGAAAACACGACTGGCTTCTTTCAGCCGTGTTAGACTTGTGGATCTAAAGACTTCATGATGTCCTTCGATCACCAAGCGAACAGGCAAATTGACATAATTCGATTAAACCAAACAAGCTAGCGCCGATCGAGTCGGGAGCTTCGGCAGACACGTTGCGTAAATACCAATGTTTTAACCGCCAAAACTTTTAGTCTACGTCACACTATGGAACAATCCTTTCTACCTGTCAATCATTTCATGTCCAGTTTCAGTTTTACCCTTCAGTTACGAGCATCTGGCGCTAAGTTTTCAAATAAAGAACTAAAGAATACCCTTGGGCATTGCTTCATGCATGTTAATAAGGCAGACATGAAGGGCTGAGAGCATAAACTGCCTCTGTGTAATTTTCGGCCGTTTTTTTTAGTTTGCTTGGATTTGTCCAAATTTTTTACGTGAACTGCATTTTGATTCAAAAACATTGTCCCGTATTTTATTTCACCGATTTCTTTTTCGTTTTCGAGAAATAACATTTGCAAAAAAAAAAAAAACCACCTAAAACTCTACATAGGCAGTTTATGCCCCCAGCCCTTCAATTCTTGTTTTCAGGTTCATTTTAACTGCTCAAGTATCACCAAGGTTACCAGTTGCATACAGATGTTTCGTCGGAGTGTGCTACTGTTGCCTTTAACAATTCTTGTTTTCATTTTCATTATAACTGTTCAACTATCACCAAGGTTACCAGTGGCATCCAGATGTTTCGTCGGAGTTTGCTACTGTTGCCTTTAACAATTCATGTTTTCATTTTAACTATTCAAGTATCTCCAAGGTTACCAGTTGTATCCATATGTATCATCAGAGTGTGCTACTGTTGCCTTTAACAATTCTTGTTTTTATTTTTATTTTAACTATTGAAGGATCACCAAGGTTACTAGTGGCATGAGATGTCACGAATAGCCCACTTGTCTGGTGATTGAAAGTCAAACTAATTGGAACGGAATTTTTGTGACTGCCAATGATAGATAGTAGTCAACTTACATGTACTTCCGTACTAAAAGTTCCCCAAAATTCGTGAGGTGGAACAGGCTTAGATTAGGCATTGTAATAATTTGAGTTTGTGCCACAGGTTACCCACTTCTTTTGGTGTAATAATGAATCGAAACACAAAATAATGTTTGAGCTATAGTAAATGTTTATAATGAAAAAAAATGTGATCAACAGATGAGAATGAAAAGGGTTAGTTTTAAAAGAAACTGTCAGGTGCTGCGTCTGTTGGGGAGTGAAACGCGAGAGTATGGTTTGTCAACGGAATTGACCACCGTAAAAGATTCTAAAAGCTGACGTTTCTAGTGTTTGCCCTTTGACAGATCGCATCGAGGAATTGCGGGTTATGTATGGTTTGTGCACAGAACCTGGAGCTACGTGAAAAACGGAAATAAATAGAATGAAAAGCGTTCATTGATACGATTTGAAAGATGAATTTTTGCTCTAGATTTTCCCCCTTTCGGTGTTAACTTTAACCGGGCAGGGGGGTGGGGTGTACTCCCAGAAAAATTGGGTAGGGCGTGCGGCCCCCTTCCCGAAACACTTACCCTATTTCAGATCAAAAACAGCGGTTCTCCCTACCCTATTTCAGACCTGATCAAAAATTTGATACCCTGTTTCAGACTTATTTCATGTGCGCGATAAAGGATAAAATATAATTAAGGACAAAAAAGAAGGGCTTTTGCAGATTGTCTTATCGCCTACTGACGAAGAAGTAGCTTCTTCTAAAAAAGTATACCCAATCCAAGACGAGTGGACAAACCATACCTTATTTCAGACCAAAATGTTCAAAACTGATAACCTATTTCAGACCAACACGGCTAAAAATCCATACCCTTTGTTGCCCCATATACTTGATATAGCGCATATAAAGGAGTACCTCCCCCCCCCCACCCCCCCCCACCCCCGACCTTCTTTTCTTTTTCATTCGCTGATAATTATTAAAAGCAAATTAATGGTGTGGCGATAAACACAAGAATGGTACCCAGCTACGCCATTCTTTTTCTTTTTTTCTTCTTTTTTTTTTTTTTTGTTTTGTTTTTGTTTTCGTTTTCTGTAGGTTATACGTTGAGCACCAATTCTTCAATCAATACAAAGACCCTAAACCTGAACTATACGGTCACTACATTGACGACGGCATCGGTGCAGTGTTTTGAGGAACTCAATGAATTTATAACCTCCGTCAATTCCTCTCATCCGGCTCTGAAATATACCTGGGAAATTACAGAAACTTCGCTGGCTCTTCTTGATATCAAAGTTTCTATCCGTGGCAACAACTTATGTACCAGTGTGCTCTCCAAAGTCACAGATTCTCACAGTTATTTATAGTATTCATCTTCACATTCATCTCGCGTCAAATGCTGAAAGCCACTGCTCCCTGTTACGGTCGTAGGAAAATCCACGGAACTTTAATCAAATCAACATAGCCGGCTTTGAGTAACTTTTTCATCGACAAAGGAAAACGAGTTATAATTGAAAACGCTCACAAAATGAAAACTTAAAGTTATAACTGAACATACATTACTTGAGTGAACTCGCCTACCAGGAAGCGAACGAGTTGTGGAGGAGTAGGCGAGTACCGGTATTCCTAATTCGGCCGGGTTTAAAAAAAAAACGAATGCGTGATTTGGACCGTTGGACTTCTGCATTGTTTGTTGTCTCGTCACTTTCTCAGTGTCCCCGCCGCATAGAAAGTGATCCTAATTTTCTCACGGCTCAATAACAGTGGATCCAGTGACAAAAATTAGTTTTGACAGCCGCACTTGCGAATTTTCACGCCTTCTACTTTACCCGGGCTGACTCACTGACACATTGAAATTCAAATGTGTAAGGAATGCGGGGTCCACAACCCCGCATTCCTTTGTTGTAATACTTCCAGATAGACTCCGCTGCGTCTCGTCATTATGTCTACACTATACCAGTCCTTACCATGTATACCGAACCGCTTTTCGTGTCGACATGAAAAACACTCCGGCAACGGCCCAGAATTGAAACAAGTCGTTCACACGGGCTAACGGATCGCACCGAAGGGTTGGCCGAGAGGGTTGTCCAATACTGTTGACATGATACAAGTCGTAAAATGCGTTTTTCAACTCGTGCGAGTGGACAAGTTGTATCGACTCGATAAAAAGAGTTGTCGAGTGGAGAAATGCATCTCATTAGGGGAACTTAGAATTTTGGAGCGATTTAGACATGGCAAGGGTCACTGCGATGGTTTTGTCGATTCGTACGAATCGTTCGAGTGGAGAAAATGATTGTCGAGTCGACAGACAGAGTTGTGGAGTGGACAAATGTATTCATTAGGGCGACTTAGAATTTTGGAGCGAGTTAGACATGGCTTGGGCCACTGCGATAGTGTTGTCGAGTCGTACAACTCGTTCGAGTGGTAGGCATAAATAGATTGTGCTCGGCAACTTTTGAGCAACTTTTAGCGTTTAGTTCAGCAACTTTTTGTACTGCGAGCAACCTAGAGCAAGTTTTGCCTTCCTAAGCAACTTTTGAGTCAACAAATAGTTAAAAACTGACCAAACAATCATAAAGGTCTTTATTAAAAGGTTTTTATTAAAACTGGTGAAAACTAAGGATGTCGTACGTTCTTACAAATAATTTATAAAATAACACATGCGCCCACGAACTGGACAGCAGCTATCTATCTAACGGATGCTTACATCCAGCGCTTATTCGCTCCAACAATGATTGAGAGCTTCCCGTCCGCCATCTTGGTATTTACTACAGTGCGGGGCATCACAGTTAGAAGCTGAAATGTCTGACGAGGAAAGTGAAAATAATACAGATATTGACCCTACTGAGGTTACCATAGCCGCTGGGGCAACTCTTAGTAGTCAGCACTATGATGTCTATTGCAAACATTGTGATGTTTACTCATTAGAAACGTCATTAGAAAATACTTTCTATTATTAGTTACGTTGAGCTTGAAGATTATATTGATCACAACAAATGATGTTAAATTACACATACAACGTCATGTTTTGAGTAGTAATCTAGAACAAAATGACTTTCAAAAGTAAGCAACTTTTCTAAATTTGGGTAGAAACTTTTAAATTTTTGAGCAATTTTAGAGCAACTTTTCGGTGTATTGTCAAGCAACGTTTGCTGGATTTACTAGCACAATCTATTCATGCCTATCGAGTGAAGAAAGCGGTTGTCGAGTCGACAGAGGGAGTTGTCGAGTGGACAAATGCATCTCATTAAATCGTGGTGTGAGTTAAGTCGCGGCTACACGAGCGATTTTTTGCTTGCGATGGTGATGCGATTTTTTTGGAAAATTGTCGCGTCGCCGGCGCGCGGTGAAAATCACCCGTGTAGCCACCCTCGCACAAGTGATGCGACAGCTCAAAAAATCGCAGAAAAAGAATCGCGAAAAGTTAAAATCATTCAATTTCTCGCGATTTTTTACCTGTTGCGTTGCCAGTTCAAGGGTGGCTACACTTGCGATTTTCATCGCGCGCTGGCGACGCGACAAAATTGAAAAATTCGCATCACCGACGCGAGCGAAAAATCGCTCCTGTAGCCACGGCTTTAGTTAGGCAACAGTCACTGTGACAGTGTTGTTGAGTCGTACGACTCGAGAAAGAAAATGATTGTCGAGTTGACAGACAGCATTGAGGAGTGGAGAAATGCATCTCATATTTGTAGCGAGGTAGATATGGAAAGGGTCACTACGATAGTGTTGTCGAGTCGCACGAGTCGTTCGAGTGGAGAAAATGATTTTCGAGTCGACATAGCAAGTTGTGGAGTGTAGAATTGATGTAATTAGGGAGAGATATGGTAAGGGCCACTGCGATAGTGTTGTCGAATGGTACGAGTCGTTCGAGTGGAGAAAGCGGTTGTCGAGTCGACAGAGGGAGTTGTCGAGTGGACAAATGCATCTCATTAGGGGGACTTAGAATCTTGGTGCGAGTAAGTTAGGCAACGGTCACTGCGATAGTGTTGTCGAGTGGTACGAATCGTTCGAGTGGAGAAAGCGGTTGTCGAGTCGACAGACGGAGTTGTCGAGTGGACAAATGCATCTCATTAGGGGGACTTAGAATCTTGGGCGAGTTAGTTACGCAACGGTCACTGCGATAGTGTTGTCGAGTCGTACGACTCGTTGAAGTGGAGAAGATGATTGTCGAGTCGACGTTCTGTACCAAGTTAACCTACGTCTATCAATTAGAATCACAGATTGCTAAATTGAACAACAAAGAGCCTAGTCATATTCTTAAATGGAGAAAATACATTAATAGCTTAAGTCTGGCGTAAGCACATTCTATCAGTTAGTTTTCCCTTTGTAGCGATGCCTGTAGTAATTAATATACGCGATATGTTACTTTCGGGTAAACGACAGACGGAGTTGTCGAGTGGACAAATGCATCTACTTAGGGGGAATAACAATATAATATAGTAAAAATCCTGTTAACTATCAACTAATGGGATAAATTATTTAAAAGGATTAAGAATTACAAAGAATGCAATTGGAACAATTGTCGTCTTCTACCATTACACTCTACCATTACACTCAACAACTCTGTCTGTCCACTCGACAACCGCTTTTTCCATGCACTCGAACGACTCGTGCGACTCGACAACACTATCGTAATGACCCTTGCCATATCTACGTCGCTACAAAATTCCCAGCTGGGAACCGTACAGCCGGATGGCCTTAAAATTAATTTCAAATACGTTTGAACTGTGCGTGCGCTACTTTTTACGCGCACGCGCTCCCTTTCAACGTAGTTACAAATATTGCGTATTTCAACGGTTGTTTTCCACACTGAAGAAAGGTAATACACCCGAAACGTCTGTGTTATTAAACAATTTTGACACTTCTTGATAATTATTACTTGAAATATCCACTCAATCTTTTAGTTTAAACATAGCCTTAGCGCGCGCTCGTGCACGCTCCGTACTGCGCAGGTTTGACGAAACGAGCAACTCTCGAAGGATCCTATATGGGTTTACTATTCTTATTGACTTTTTCAAACAATTCAAATGTAGGGAAGTAAAACCAAACTCTAACGCGGCGCTGAGCCCCAAGCATGCGCAGTTCAGCCGGAAGTCCGATATTCTTGGACTTCAAATCGGAACTTTCCAGCGTCGCTCGTTTCCCGACCGCTTGTCAAGGGGAACGAAGACCCTGGGTACAAGGTTGATGGCGGGTTTCCCTTGAAAGCTGAAAGATGGCTACAGTTTACCAACGAGCACACGAGCACGGGGACTCCACCTTTATTCCAGTCATTGTAATTAACTAATCATAAGCTCTGCGTGAGAAAAGACTGATCTGAGTTCTATTGCTGAAAATCAAGTCAAGTAGGTTTTCAGAGACTGGTAGTCTTAACATAAAATATTCCAGGACAAATCAGAGTAGATTTGGTGCAAGAATTAGGAGTAGTATTCCTAAAAGTATCCGAGTACTCCCTCAACACAAATTTAAGGCTTCTTTACATCAGCCCCTTTTACATATTTTGGAATTGGAGGATACTTATGTTGACACATAAGTTGATTAAATAATAAATTGAATAAATAAGAAAAATAACAGATCCACTGTGGTCTTTTCTATTTGCAATTTAGTGACCATCTTTGAATTTCATAAAGCCAGGTTGAGACATGAACAGGAACAACGCAAACTAACCTCCTTGCCATCGTGGCAAACGAACAGACCCAGGCTGGCATTTGTGCCCAGTGCATCGCCTCATCGGCACCCACCGAGTCCACATTGCAAACCGGTTCAAATGGGGACACAATGTTTATTAAATTAGTAGAAGTTATTCTTTATTTAAACTTCGTTAAAAATCTTCAGTTATAACAATAGCATTTTAATTACAATCATTTGCAAAAATTAAAATAACTATAAAAACTGATTTACAAGATGTGCCGAGTGGGAATCGAATCTTTCAAGTGCGCGGTTGATTTCCTTCTTTTAAAAACTGCCCAATTGATCTGATCGTCCTAATACTTTCAGGAAGAAAAGAAGTATTACCCATAGAAATGTTTTTGAAAGGGCCACTCTACACTTTGTTTGAATTTTATAAAGATTGATGAGACCCCCGCACACCACGTTAACACAACTGCAATTGGGGCAGCCAAATCAGAACCAGAGAAGACTCGAGTCTATTTAACAATTAGATTATGAGCTCGAGATTTCTATCGCGCGTGATAGCTGATGAGGGCGCAGCCCGAATCAGCTATCACGCATAGAAATCGAGAGCAAATAATCTAATTGTTTTAGTGTAAATCTACTAGTCGTTCAAAACTAAACAAGTAAATTATCTAAATCCTCCTCGCAAACACTTCAAAAACGCGAAGAAGCGGCCGCCATTTTGTTGACAATCGCTACTCACTATCTATCACAGAATAGATAGCGAGTAGCGTAGCCAATCAGAGAACGGCATTCGTGATAGAACGCTAGTAGATTTATACTAAAATGTTTTATCTCATATTTATACTAAAATGTCTTATCTCATATTCTGAGATAGATAGTGAGTAGCGGTTATGAACAAAATGGCGGCCGTTTCATCGCGTTTTCAAAGTGTCTGCGAGGAGGATTTAGATAATTTACTTGCTAAGAATTGAACGACTGGTAGATTTATACTAAAACAATTAGATTATTCTCTCTCGATTTCTATGCGTGATAGCTGATTCTGCCTGCGCCCTCATCAGCTATCACGCGATCGAAATCTCGAGCTCATAATCTAATATAAATTGTTAAGTATAAAATGATTTGCTCCTTGAATAAGGACACTCTAGAAAAGCTGTCCAAGTTGTTTCGCTTGCCATGGATTGGCACGACGAAAATATAAAAGCAAATGTTCCCGTTACACACAGTTTTATCATCGTTCTTGTTTAATTCTAAACCTTGCAAGGGCAAGCAAAATCGTCCCAGGGAAGTATGTCATCTGGCACAGTTGCTCGGCTGACGACTTTGATAAAAGAAAGGTAAACACTGGGTACACGTGTGGGATACACTGTGCACAATGCATCACAACTCATAACCATTAACAGACTTACAACCCAATGACAATAAGGTGAGATACCACAGGTATCCCACACAAAATCAAGACAATCAAATATGCATCTCTGAAAAAGACGTATTGACGTTCTTACTAAGGTTTGGCGTCCTGCTTGCGTTATCAGAGTACACACGCACCGACAAACTAAATCTATTTGTTTTATACATCGATCTCGTGTTCTAATTTCTTCGGCTCATGTCGTCATTCGTACGCCTGTACTTTGATCGCAAACTCCTCTTCACCAATTAAAAGACGAGCTGTGCACGGTCCTTTGTAGAATTAGTCGTCTGAGTTACTGTAAAATTTAATCTTGAACGCGAGTGCAAAATTACGTCACATCAGCACAGGATCGCAGAACAACGAGTTTAATCTCAGAGATCAGTATCAGAAAAGGCGCCGTCGTTCAACCTAAATTGAAGCAGTCATATCATAATTTGGTGAAGACGATCATTCTGGTGGAAGTGCAGTCCTTAGAAGGACCGTTTAAGATGACACTGACTACTTACTGATATCTGAAGCCCAGTTAACAGTTTTTGTCATGTTACAAAAATGATAAAATCCAAAGACTTCTGTTAGGCAGTCAAGATCAATAATTACGAAATACAATGCAAATAATCGAGGGTGGACCATCTTTAGCGCCCCTTGCCAATCTTAATACACGTAGTCCATCCGTTGCTCTCAAATGTACTAACCTCGACTCACCGTTCTCTTCACACACCTGGATTGGAACCCCTGTGACAAAATGAACTTATCAAAAATGAAAAGTTACTTATGTGGGCCTATTTAAAGGTTTTTCTTTTACAGAGTGCATTTCGAGTGCTGACATCTTACTTTAAGCGTATCGACTGAGCAATAATTCTCAGTTGTTTTAACGAAACTGTCCCATTTTCTTCAGCAGAATTGTGGAAGGCGATGCTTTACTAACAGACACTGAACTAGAGGAATTCTTAGGTCAAGCATGCAGCAATTTCAACTCCCCTCCGACCGACACAAGTGTATATATTGATCCTCTGAAATATAAGGAACTGATCGACAGTTATACTACAGGCCAACAAGCCAAACAATTTTGCAAAGACGAAGATATCACGAGGCTGCCCTACCTTAACCTCGGCTGTGTATACTTTGCCCTCGGTGAGTACGAGAAGTCACTCACCTGGTTTGAGAAAGCTGCGAACCTAGGGAAAGAACTAGATAACAAACAGATGGAAAGCAGAGCCTACATAAACCTTGCTTTAAGCGCCAAGGCTCTAGACCAACAAGATAGGTCACGTGATTACAGCAAAAAAGCTCTTCGAGTTATGGAAGAAGACGAAGGCCCAGGTCAAAAGCAATGCTGTGCTCATGTGCTCTACAACAAACAAGGAACGTTGTATCACGACGTTGGTAATTATGACAAGTCCCTCAGGTATCTCGAAAGAAGTCTGAAGCTCAGTGAGGAACTTCGTGATAAGCCAGGAGAAGGATCGTCACACTACAACCTTGGCTCGGTTTACTGTACTATGGGCCAGTACGAAAAAGCGGAAGAACACCACAAGAAATGCCTTATGATAAGAGTAGAACTGGAAGACAGGCTTGGTGAGTGTGTATCATACATCCAGCTGGCTTATCTTA
Source organism: Pachyseris speciosa (assembly GCA_016490735.1). Taxonomy (NCBI): domain Eukaryota; kingdom Metazoa; phylum Cnidaria; class Anthozoa; order Scleractinia; family Pachyseridae; genus Pachyseris; species Pachyseris speciosa. Next base: position 542,275 of record JAEMWC010000402.1, read on the forward strand.
GTTACATTCAGAAAACTTATCACAAAGCAATAAAGCGTCAAGAAAAGGCTCTTGAGGTCAGCAAAGAAATTGGTGCCCTAGAAGTGGAAGCCACTTCCTATGACAACTTAGGTTCTCTATGGCAAGCTGTTGGCGATTATAACAAATCGATTGAGTACCATCATAAATGTATGGCACTAAGGAAGAAATTTGAGGCTTTGAAAATGGAGCACAGAACTTTTAAACAGTTATCAGGATTAAACCACGTCATGGGCAACCATAGACAAGCCACAGCGTGCCAAGTAAGGTCTTTTCCGGCTACCGATGAAAGAGCCATTGAATTCATATGCTCTTCAAGCGACAGCTTACCGCAAGAAATCTTCCAGATCATTGAGGTAATGCGAGGTAACAACAATGATTTCTTTCTTGTTCCAATAACGCACCGTTCCTACACCACCAAACTAGATGTCACCAAAGCATTAGAATTGTATGCAGAAAGCATCAAGAGACACGAGAGGATAAGGCGTGACCTCGACAATGAATCTAAGCTTTTGGTAGACGATCTTACCTGTCCTCTTTACAAAACAAACTCCTTGCAACTCTCTTCGTTTAGGAATACCAATGCAGCCTTGTTCAATTTAGAAAAAGGTCGCGCCCGTGTTCTGGTAGACTCCATTCGCAAAGCGTATGGATACCAAACTGCTGCTCCTGGAATTGACAGAAGTGGTATTATAGGCAGCTTAATTGAAAAACAACAATGCGACTTTTTGTTTATCGGCTTCTTAATGGAGAACTTGGTCATTTGGTTTGTAGATAGCGAAGGAAATTTGACCTTCAAACAATATTCTGAAACAGATCCACGGATCAAAAGCACACAAGATCTCTTGCAAACACTAGCAAAAGAAGTGATGGAGACAATGATATTAAGGAAAGAAGGCAAGGGAAACGAGCACGAAGGCAAAGAACACAAAGAAAAAAGAAAGAATAGAGATTCAGGTCTCCGAGGACTTTACAAAGCTCTCATCGCTCCCATTCGTAGCCTCATTAAAAGTCGTGAGGTCGTCATAGTTCCCGAAGGATACATGTTCAAGGTTTTATTTGCAGCTCTAAAAGACGAAAACGGTGAGTCCCTGTCAGACAAAGTTAGGATTCGCATTATTCCATCACTAACGTCATTAAAGCTCATTCAGGACGCCCCAGTTGACTATCATAGCAAGACTGGCGCATTTATCGTGGGTATTCCAAATGTTGGTCTGAAAGGATTTGACCCTCTTCCTTGCATTGAGAGCGAAGTGAAAAAGATTTCAAAACTGTTGAATCAGCCGTATCTTGTTGGAAAACAAGCCACTAAGGAGGCTGTGCTGCGTGGGATTCAAGAGCCGGTAAGCGTAATACACATCTCTACTCATGGATCCAAGCGAGGAGGTGAAGCTGCTCTTGCTCCTGATATTTCTGGCAATGTTGCACCCGTCAGGTATGAAGACTTCGTGCTAACTGTTAAAGACATCAGAATGCGGACTATTAAGGCCTTGCTGGTGGTATTAAGCTTCTGTTACGGCTTGAGTGGAGAAGTAATGACGGCGGAAGGAGTCGTGGGAATCGCTCATGCCTTTCTGGGCTCGGGTGCCCGCGCAGTTTTGGCGTGTTTGTGCCCAGTTCGCGACGTCGCAGCGTCGAACTTCATGAATTTCTCTTACAAGAACCTAGCCAGGGAGAGATTGAGAGCAAGTGAAGCTCTTAATAAGGCCCAGCAAGAAATGAGAGACGCAGGATTTAAGGATGAGCAAGACTGGGCACCATTTGTTCTTATTGGAGATAATGTGTCCATTGACGTTGCCACTGATTAGCATGCAAGAGTTACCAGTTGGGGAGGGTACTGTAGTGTCTGATAAGTTACGTGGCGTTTAATTTCGGCACAGTTTGAAAACGGGATCGGTGAAGCCATAAGTGCGCTAATACAGCCAAACATATATTCATTTATTAAAAATTGAACTACGGATATCAGATTTCCAGCACTTTCATTGGCTAGCCGGACACAGGCTATCAGCTCATATACCTGCACTACTTTATATGGTCACTGAAATACAAATGATTTCTTCTCTGAGTTAATTTCTTTCACTTTTTTTGTTCAGATTCTCATTTATGCGTCGTAGAGCTTTTAATAAAACAATTATTCTTCTCGGGCTTGCTGGATATGAAATGATTATAACCAAGTCGGCGCGTTATTTATCACTTCATATCCAGCGTGCCCTCATAGAATAATTGTTAAATATTCATTCTCACAATAACCCAAACAGTCTGAAAATCCCTCCAAAGAGAGAAAGCAGGGGAAGGAGGAGATAGGAGGAATAAGGGACTTGCATGTTCATTTTTAATCTCGTACCCAGATCTCCCACGGCCAAGCGAAAGGGAGATCTGGTTAAAGATCTGGTAAAGTTCGAATTTGGAGCATGCTCAGTAAGAGTCAGGCTTGATATACGGGCCTCACTATAACTACGCATGCTCGTCCTGATATTTTTTATGAGGGAAAGATAAATGGACTTTGAGAGCGCTCTTCAATCGGTTTTGCGGTCCAGAGGAGAAGAAAACTTCAAAATCAAACCAAAGCCAAAAGAGGCAATACAGGAGGTTGTCGTCAACGGCCGAGATTGGTTAATTATTCTACCAGCTGATCGCTAATTTATAGAGTGCTGTCTTCACATGACGATCATCTCGCTGCAAAGAAGAAATGAAAGGACAAGTCACTTGTAATTGTTGTTTCGCCGCTCAACCCTCTGATCGACGATCGATATCAAATAAATAACTTTAACTCAGAGGGAGTGTCTTGTGCAAGGATAAATGTTTTCGGGAGCGAGGCAGATAGTAGTCTTGAAGCCAGGTTTCAGGCCGGCCGATCTATATTTGGAGGCCAAAAAAGTTCCAGATAATTTTATCCGTTCGGAGGTAACTGTGACTGAGAAACAGGCAGTGTAAGGAGATATTTCTGTCCGATTATTCTCAGAAAAAATGTTGCGGCTAAGTTCAAATTTAGGCACTCCAGTTTATCAAAAAAGATCTGCTACGTTTAAACTTGAAACTATCGCTCGTGTTTTCCATATTGCCATGTTGAATATTTGCCACGAGAATAAAGCCACAAAAAAGCCACACTAAAAAGAGCGAATCAGAGCATAGATTATATTGCCGTAGCCTTTTTTCCAGTAGTCAATGAGAAATGGCGTGCTTTTAAACTTTACCAGATCTCCCTTTTGCTTGGCCATGGGAGATCTTGGTACCAGATTAGGTCATTGTCAAACACCTAAAGTGTTCTGTATAGGCGCTATATTTATTGTTATTGTTATTGTTCACCATGATGTTTATGTCGCCGACTTTGGAGACAATAACGTCGTCTTCAAAATTCTAGCTAGGTGCATGTAACTTCCCCCTGAATTTGTTGGTTGAAACCTTTCGCTCTAATACTCTCCCTTCTCTAGCCTCAAAACTGAACTCGAATGATAGCCCCGTTTTGAAAACGTCTTTGCTGTCTTAGTTTCAGCATTTGAGTTATTTGTTCTTGGTATACTGATTTTGAAGAGTATTTTGCGTGCGAAATTCAAAAAATCTTGGTAGAGGTCCTGAAGCAGTGTGAGGGATTAGGCACTAATTTGGGAACCAAATTAGTCAGGATTTAGGGCAAAAGAGATCGTGTTAGCTTCTGATTACCTTTCATTTCTTACTATTCAACCATCCTCCCTTGATATCCTTTTATTTCAAAGGTTTTGCTGTGGTCAGGAGAGATGAAATCTGGAGGCTTTTACCCAAGCAATATTATTTCCACTTCCGACGATCCCACGTGGGATCAGCTCTGGAGGCAAAAGGCGCGTCCAGCCATGAGAACTCTGTCTTCCCAGCCAGTTTGGGTGCTTGTGTTTGTTCACACAGTTGATACGCGGAAAGAATACGTTATCCCGTATTTTGTTGTGGTTGACTGTTGCTACATGATGCAAGAGGTAGCGGCATATTCAATATCTGGGCTCAGCTGCTTATTAAAAACTACATCCGATTAATCTTTTGATCGGAACATGTGAATTCTTTTTCGCTTTTAGTTATGAAACTTTGGCATTGCCTGCAGGCACTGACTTTAACTGTGCGCAAGTTATTCAGTAGGCCGATATTTACGTTGAAAACCTCTTACCTGTTACCGTGGATATACTGTGATTCTGAGTGGAATTTTGGCTGGAAGTCCTGTCCCAAAACATAGTGTCCCAAAAGCTTGCGCATGGTCACTACAGCATGATGTTTGAGTGTAACACAGAAAGTGATATTTCTATAGAACGAAGAATACCCGGAATATATACAGATTTGCAATAACTGTCAATTCTCGCACGCTGATTGGCTAATTTTTATCGTCAGTAAGTACAGGTGAAATTTTAATTCATCCAAAACTTTGTTGCAAGGTGGAGGAGTACGAAACGCAGGACTTTATTGTTTGTGGATGGCACTCTCTGACTTGGAAAAAGAACTAAAATTATCACGTGTTGAACTCATCTCCCGTGTAGAAGCTAAGGAAAATGAAGAACTGAACGAGATGAAATAATCGCGAGAAAGTTGCAATGACGATTAAGTTACTTTTTGAGCTGAAGATTTCTTTGCCGTCGCCGTCTTAGACACTGTTTACACACAGTAATTTTTAAAGAGTTATTTTAACTCCAAAAGTAGGTTAAATATAACCCCTTTTTGGGGTTATTTTAACTCCCTTTTTTTAACTCCTTTTTAAGGGTTATAATGACTCCAGTGTGGGAGTCACTTTAACTCTGCAAAAGGAGTTATTTAAACTCCATAAGGGAGTTACTGTAACTCCAAATGTGGAGTTAAAATGTTAGGTTAAATATAACTCCTTTTTGGGGGTCATTTTAACTCCCATTTTTAACTCCAATTCTGGAGTTGTATTAGCTCCAACAAGGGAGTCATTTTAACTTTGCCCCATGAAAGAGTAGAGTTATTTCAACTCCATAATCAGGGTTATAGTCACTCCAGCATTAGAGGTAAAGTAACTCCAGCACAGTCACCCTATGTAGTTTTAAGGTGAAAACAACAGATCACACAAATTGACTGTAACATGTTTAATTCAATCAGATTTCATTTTCTTACCTGAACACCACTTTCTTGCATACTATGTATTATCATTGACATTTGAAATGTAAATTTCTAATATGATTATATTGATAAATTAAGAATGTGCAAGTATGCATGATAAAAACACGACAATCTTTCCAGGTATGAAAGTCAAATTTGAAGAACATTTGAATTTAAACGACTATACAACAAAATTCAATCTGTTTGTTTGAACGCAACTCTATCTTTTCTTTAAAAAATGTAGCTGGCTTATAATTTAATTTTCATAAGGTTCTATCAGGAACAAGATACACATGGTATGTGTACATTAAAAACATTTTAAACTTTGTTTTTGGCTGAAGCCTTAACAGAACACTATCACATGAGCACATTTGTCAGTTACTCAAATTTAAACTTGAAAAATTCAGTTTGATGTGCCAAATTTAAATTGGCATGGACAAGTTGGCAATGGTTACAGTAAAAAGTTCAGAAACTCTAGGCAAACATGAATATTTGACTCCTTTAAGAGAGGAAAAAAGAATTGTTAAATGTTTTGAAGTAAACTCATGACAGTGGCCCCTTAAAGAAACATTGAAATTATGAGAGGGCAGAGGTGAACTTGTTCACTGCCACTCTCTTTGTTGCTTCTTGGCGTCTGTCTTCACAAAATAGAAATACATTGCCACACTCGGTGGGGTATATATATTTAAATATTTAACAAGCCACATGAAGCCCCACTACAATGCCACGTTGCTTGTCCCCAGAGAAATCACTTCAACTCCCTCCAATGCAATACACAGCAGGGCCCAGTTGTTCAAAGCACGATTAAGCTATGTAATCACGGGTTAGAGCAAACTTTGAGTACAGTCTAAATTGTTAATACTGGTAATGTTCAACAAAAACATTTCAAAAAGACTTTCATCCTTAAGTTTTGATTGGAATTTAACTTTACTTTAAGCGTACAATTTGATTTACAAAACTTTCTCAACGAGTGAGATTAAGACTTCAGTTAACTCTTAATCCTGGGTTAGCATTAATCGTCTTTCGAATAACCGGGGCCAGGTCCTTAAGTCACCAATGCCTATAATCCTGGAGAGCTTTGGTGTTCCTTGTTTCCACATCAATGGACTCTACATACATCCTACAAAAAGAATGTATTCAGTACTTGAGTATCTAGACATCAGTTTCAGCATGATTATCTTTTTATGCAAATGTATGCATTGTAAACCCCAGATATGAAATTTAAAAGTTGTCATTATTCCCCACTGTTGCATGGTCTACCTGAGGCAGCCATTATTAGTGGTCGTCATGCAACAGTGCTCCCTTAGTGTTGTGTCAACCACTAATAATGGCTGTTTGGGAGACTGCACTGTCAGAGTCACTGGTACGTAGAGGTTATGATGCAAACAAACAAAACTGCCATGTCATTTCAGCGAAAAAGCAACTCAAATATATAATCTGCTTGAAGTTACAGTATATGATCACCCATGATTATTATTTTAGAGGAAAAAATTAACTATTATCCTAAATAGTTGCCAAAGAACTGATCAAACTCAGCCTTCATGTTAAAAGAAAGGAAATATACACATTTAACTATACAAGCTTCTGCCTCATATCAAAAAGACTACAACTTGTAGTTTGTTCTGTGTGATATGAATGAAGTTGCATGAGATTACAAGTACATCTTGAATGTGAGGTGCTACTAACATAAAAAACACCTAGTCAAACACTCAAATAAATAAATCTCACACAGCCAAATGGCCCTGAATAAAGTGAATAATAATAACAATAACAACAGCAACAACAACAACATTGCAATTAATTCACTTGTGGCTGTGTTTAACAGGGTTGACTGTCCAAATTTAGCAACACCCAAATAAAAATATTTCAATTCCTGCATGCTGAGAAATATTTCCTGCACAGCAAGAAACAAGGTATACAACATTTTCCTTCATTAATATTCTTTGGAACAAATAGCCATGTTTGCCATCTAACCAACAAGCACAGCATTTGTAGTTGAATTATGAAAGGTTCATTTTTTTGCCCTTTTGGATTTGTAGCAGACTTTCTTCAAATTAAGAATAAAGATGTATGCTTAAATACTTTGTACATGATCATGTAGCCAATAATTGCCACTGTCTCAAAACTTACCTCGTCATTTATAAGATTATCAATGGACTCTTGCTTATATTAACTGCAGACTGTATTGAGAAATCTTGCTAACTCTTCATCCATGGTTATCTAAGACAAATAGCACAAATAACAAGTTTATTTTCCTCCGTTAGCAATGCAACACTTTGATAAGTTGACAGACATTAACACACATGAAAACTTTTGAAAATAATTTTTCATTTCTTGTTCGGACGCCATACAATTATAAATTCAGTGAAACTTCAAACTATTATTTTAGTTAAGTTGAGACTGAATAATCGTCTTTAGAACGGATAGAGATGGATTACAACGTGAACGCTTCGAAGTTTTGTGTTTGTATTTTGCTACAAAAATCACTCAATAACTCGTTGTGGTTTGCTGTTTCTGCGAAAATTCACTTGAATTAATATATTTCTCTTGGTCTTCGATCAAGGAGCACTGAATGAAGGCATTTAATCGTGATTTTCGGAAAGGTTTACGGGAGCAAAATCACAACCGTTAAGCT